>JARHVA010007527.1:380000-664099 GCA_037957365.1 Torreya grandis | reverse complement strand
TGTTTCATCACCTTCCTCTTTAAAAATTAAAATATATTCTTTACTAAAATAATCCACTATAACTTATTTTTATTTCCCTTAATAGTGTCCATAATTGGTGAACACATACTACTGAATTTCTTGATGAAATCTTTATGTATAAACTTGCCAATCCATGGAAAAGTTTACTTCAAACATATTATTTGGTGAAGGCCAGTCCATAATCTCCCTCACCTTCTCAGGATCCATCTTCAACCCATTAGTTGATATTAAAAATCCTTGATATACTAAATATTATTTCATGAAGTTTCACTTCTTCAAGTTCACTATCATGTACTCTTATTTTAGCTTATCCAAAACCAACTTCAAATGCTTCAAATGATCCTCCTTGGAATAATTAAAATTTCACTGTCATCCAAATATACTATCATAAAATTAAATATGATAGGCTTCAAAACTTCATTCATGATCCTATGAATTTAATTTTATCATTTGAAAAAATTAATGGAATGATTATCCACTCATATAACTTGTCATTAATATTGAATGTAGTATTCCACTCATCACCTTCTCTTATGTGGATTTGATGATACCCATTCTTCAAATATATCTTAGTGAAGTACATTTATCCACTTAGATACTACATTAAGCCATCCATTATTTGTAATGTAACCTACACTTAATAGTGATCTTATTTATTACACATGAATCTGTACACATTCTCCACTCTTCACCTTGATTCAATGTCAACATAGTTTTAATTACATATAGGATTAGACTCTCATGGATTAAACCCTTCCTCAATAGTTCTTGTACCTATTTATTTATCTCCTCATTCTCCATCAGAGTTAACCTATATATTTATTTGTTGATAAAATGTAATCCTAACACTAAATCCAAATGATGATTAATTCCCCTTATAAATGGTAGTCCATTTGAAAACTCATTTGTCATAATATCAACATAATCCTTCATCATATTATAAATTTACACATGAAAATCACTTATAATAATGTTTTCAAAACTTACATAATATTTTAAATTAGGACAAAACATATTTATTCCTCTTTATCCACCTTAAAAACTCCTTACCAGATAATAACATTACTTTGGAACTAGTGTCCACCTCATCTCCTTTATCCTTTAATGGACTAAATATGAATTTATTTCCATCCTTCATAATTATGTAGGTTTATATCTTTCATCATGCAGAAATCTCCTATAAAACTACCATGGCCTTCCAAATAGAACATGACACACCTTTATGGGCATGATATCACATAAAACTTCATCCTTGTATGAACCAATATGAAAATTCACCACACACTACTCATTCAATATCACCTAATGCCTTTAAAGCAACCAATAAAGTTTTAATGATGTAGGATGTTTCAAAAATTTCATCCCAAGTTTTTTTACATTTATTGAGAAATCAATTTATCTATACTACTATAATATTAAAAAATCTACAATACTTCTAAATTTTCAAACAATCTAGATTAAACAATTTCATTATGCCACTTCATTCACCTCCTTGTCTAGTTTCAAAAATGTTATTTTCTTAAACCAAGCCTCTCCTTGTTATGGATATTTTATATTATTTGGATACCCAACACTCTCCACAAATCCTTATTAGTGTTTCCTTTAATTTATCTACCATTATGTCATGTGATTTTTTTTTCTACTTATTTTTTCTCTATCTCACAAATTAAACATGATTATACCATAAAGAGGCATGAATATTAAACTTAGTTAATTTAAATTTAACCTTATTATGTTCATCCATTACATTATAATAAAAATATTCTTCCATTTCATCTATCCAATTCATGATTTCTTTGTGATTCAAGCTACCATTATAACATTATGCTCAATTTTGATTTACTACCAAGCTTCACCACCAGTTTGATAAATTTAATCTTAAATTAATTTTACATATCTTCCAACCCAATATCATGAGTTCCTTATTCCTCATCCTCACTCACATATCCACCATGATAAAATCTAATTTAATATGATTATATTTCATCTAACATTTCCTGTATACCTCTCATCATGTCAACTAAATCTACAACTTGAAGTCCTCTTGGTATTGTACCTATATAAACAAAAAAAATAGTCTAACATATTTCCAATGGTGAAAATTTCTATTTCATATATTTTCAATATATGAAGCCTATGTCTTCTTCATGTCCACTCTCCCAACAATAAAAATGTAGCTCTGATACCAAACATTGCAAATGCATATCAGGGTTCTAATTAAGTTTAATCATTTCATCTATGATTATTAGTTTGGGAAAACACATCTATTCATGAGAACCAAATTATAAAATAAATGCATAATGCATCACACAAATCTATTATTGTTATTAATCTTAAAGGAAATTTAGAAAAATAACATAATTTTTGTATAGCATGTCTTTGAATAAAATATTTGGTAGCATAATTTTTAACCAATATTTAGATGAGAGAAAAAATAATAATACAAATTTTATACAATAATATCTAGTGGAAGAATCCCCAAAACCAGTGTCATTTTTTCCATTTAAGGTGGGAATGGTCTCACACATGAGCTTTGCCTGGTGGCTCTTGAATTTTTATGATGTTTCACATTCAATATTAGGATTATACATCTTGAAAGTCATTAAAAATGACCAAAAACATGTTGTGTCTACTACAAAAAACCTTATCAAACTTTTATGGATAGATTAATATTTATAAAAAGTCATTTTTACATATTTAGACTTGGGTAGGATTTTGAAAGGAAATAAAAAAATGAAAAACACTGATAGACCAAATTAGGCCTTATAAACATTTAATTACATATCAAAATGTACTTTTCATGTTAGAGACCAATTTATGTTTTTATGGTGTTTTTTAGATTTTAAAATAACCATCATGTATCACTAGTTACAACTACAGACTTTCATTGAATACATTCCTAACCTAGTTAGCCTTCTAGCTTCTTATAACATAGTGAGAAAATGTTTGACTTCATTTATATATGAGGATCTCTAGTTTGGCATGATAAAATGTTACACAACCCTATTAAAAACATCTCAACATTAAATATCTCACATAGAAGAATCCAAAAAAATTTGAACGTGCCAAATAGACTTTGTATGTAAAAGTTATGACCTATTAAAGTAACAAAGGTTAAATGATGATGTTTTCATGGTGACTAGATGTGTACTAGTGTCCCAATTAGGGCTTGACACATTTACTAGTGGTATTTAAACACATGAAATGTTTTAAAATAAATGCCCAAGATATGTTATGAGTTTCAATCAAATATTTGTCTTAATACCAATTCATATGGTTTTGAACATTTTATTAAAACATTATTATTCAAAAAAACCTCTTATTATGGGATTAAATCACACCTAAAATATGTGGAAGCTTTATCCAATCCTAAAAATAAGGCAATAAAAGGAATACCAATGAATAGATAAGGATTCATCCCATGAAACAAGGAACTTGGGATCATTATAAAAAGCTCATTGTTGCAATTGAAAGACAAATACATGAAGAAAATAAAATCTTGTAAATCTCTAGCCCTTATGGGATTTTTTCCCTTGAAAAAGGAGAGTATAAGTCATTTTTGTCCTTTTTTAAAGGAGAGATATTTCAATCCCTTGTAAAGGAGATAAAGGAGAATTATTTCCCTTTTTAAGGAGTGTTAACACTTTGTAAAGGAGAGTTAATTTTGTAGCCCGTATAATGGAGAATTAACTGTTTAGCCCTATGTAGCCCTTTGTAAAGGAGATAACCCCTTTATTGGGAGAACCTTGTAAACTGCTTAGAGGGATAATTTTTACTATATTTTGGATAGATATCCTAATTATGAGAATATTTTTTACCTATATTGGGAGAGAATGGATTTTCATCACCTTAATGGGAGATTGTTTCCCCTTCTTTAAAATATAACTAATGGAATGGTTCATTGATTAAATAGACCCAAAAATGTAGTCTATCAAGGATGAACTCCATTATCAATTGGTTTTTATTCGTGTCATTTTTATCATTTAATTATTGTTTGTTATTAATTATTAATTTAGATTTTAATTATTATGACAATTTTCAAGCTAAATGATAAGAAAATGAGAAATTTATAAAGTATTCAAGTTTGGACAAAAAATGGGTCAATTTTATTATGCCTATTTTTAGATCAAGTTTGGTATCAAATTAATTAATAAGGGATAATTTAATGTGGTTTTTTGATTTTCAAGTTTCTATTTTGGATGTTAACCAAGTTTAAAATTAAGTGAGGAGAATGATTGCTTAAAGAGTATAACCTAGAAGTTAGTGCAAAGCATGAAATTCAAGTGATGGGATCTACCTGGAAAGAATTTGACTTAGAGATGTCATTTTATAAAACCTTTATTGAGATTAGGATCATGGTGGAAGAGTTGTATCATAAAATGAATATGAGGCTTGAATATGAAAATAAAGGTAAATAAGAAGAAGAACCCTCCACTAGTGGTAAGGGTAAGTGAGACGAACCTCCTAAAACTCTTCCATCTCCTTCTCAACCTTATAACTCATCATTTGATGAAAAAAATATTTTTTTGATTTTTTTATTCCCATTGATATGTAGATGCTTATTTTGGTAAATTTAAGAATCATATTCATGGTATTGGCTCTAAGTTTTTAATAAAGATGAGTTTCGATGGAAAGGTTCTTGGTATCAATGGCCAAGGAATGACTAATCCCATATAGGTTGCGGAAAGACCTCATTATGAAAGTTTCAGATATGTTTGTGGCAAAGGATAAGAATATTTAAGAGAAGATCCCAAGCCACTATATAAATAGCCTCTTCATGATGGTGAGATCATGGGCAAGTTGGAATCAGGAAGGGGATAACCTTTCAAAAATGGGATAATCATCCAAAAATAATTAAAATCATGTCCAAAGTAAGGTTAGGAGGAGGTAAAATATTTTATTATTATCATATTTACATAAATTATAGCCCTAAAAGGTATGGAAATCATAAATACTCTAATGTTTTCTTCAAATATGAGATTAGCTTTGGAATATAAATATTTTGGTATATATATCCATGTAATTTTTATGGATTAAATAACCATTATGTGGTCATGTGTTGCAAGATAAATTATATACAAATAAATTTCATGTCCTTTAGGAAGAAGGAAACAAGTTGTAAAGACCACTCTCCAAGTCAAGGTTTGGATAATGTTAAGGAGGTTTTGTTGTCTAAGAAAATGGACAATAATTATTACACTTTTTATAACATGAGTGGCCATTGGGCTGATAAATATTGGAAAATTCATCCACATATCCATCTAATCTTTTTCAAGGAGCCCTACAAAAAAGAAGAAGCATCCATAAGTAATAAAGAAGTTGTGAAACCACCAACAGTCTAAAAAGCATCATATTAAGAAGCCTACCTATCCAAATAAGATACTATCAAGATGAATTCACCCAAAAAAGAACATCCATTAGACTAGATTAGTAAGAAATGGATAACACATTTTCATAGTTAATTTTTTAGCATGTTTAAATTAGCTCCAAATCACTTTTATGTTTCCATTATTGAAGAAACATTAAGGAAAATAATACTATTTTTATGGAAAAATGTGTAGGTAGGTCACTCATTGAGAGTGAAATTAGAGTGGCCATTCAAGATGAGAACCACATCACAAGAAACCCATTATGAGAGGTTTTATCCTTGTTTGTTTTTGAATTCTCATGTTTATTTTTATTACCACTTCTTGTAACATTTATAAATATGGGTAGAGAGTCACTCCATTGATAAATAACTCTAATCAAAAGTTCTACAAGTTATTTTATAGCATATGACATCACTATACATGTTGATAGGCATCATTACCATGTTAATGAGGTGAGGTGTTCTTCCAAGAGGAATTTGAAGTGGAATCAACATGAAAGGTGGTTCCATGGTGAGTAACACTTAATTAAGAATTATTTTTCTATGGATGAATGTTTGCATCCAATTTTATTTCATTGAAATATGTTTCTTTCAATGTATGCATGTGTAAATGTATTTATGCACATTTTAAAGACCATATATTGGGAAAAAATTGTAATACATGTATGTTTCATGTAAGACTCCGATAAGGGAAAATTATACAAGTGATGACCTATTCTAACATCACTTATTATGCAATGTAAATTTTTTGCCCTTATTGAAAATGTTGATCAGCAAGGAAAACATGCCAACATCTCCTAAATTGGAGAGATTCACCTTAAAATACATACATTGTAATTAAGGGGCTAATATAAAATATAAAAAGGAAGGAAAATATGCCAATAGTACAAGAAGGTTATTTGATAGACTAATATGGATTTGTAGGTTTTAGTTTTGGTAGTCAACCTTAGAGTGAGAGATAAGTAAAGTATTATCATACATGCTATAATATTTTTAGAGATATACCTTATTTTGGGATGAAATATAGATTGCATCCCAATTTTAAGGGACAAAAGAAAGAGAATGTAAGAGATAGTTGTCATGTGAACCTGATAGCTCCTATGTAAAGTATAACCCCTTAATTAAGAGAAATAACCAATGATGATCATGAATCAAGTCAAGATTGGTAAAGTACATTTTATTGATGTTTTTATCTTGATTACTTGAAGATTTATCATAAGAGGTTATGTTATATAGAAGAGATAATATGACAAAAAATGAGAGAGTTGTACCTTTAATGATTTTTTGAGAATAAATACTTTTCTTGGACCAAAACTTTTTCAGTGGGGAGGTGTGATTTGGGAGGATATCTACATTATACATGATAAAATGGTATACAACCATATTTTAAACATATTAACATCAAACATATTTATAAGACAAATCCAATACATATTGAATGGGGTCAACAAACTTCATATGCAAAAGTTATGACCTATTGAAACAAGTAGGGTACAATGATGATGTTAGCATGGTGACTAGACGTGTACCAGTGGCCCAATTGGTATTTTACATGTATACTAATGGTATTTTGATACATGAAACATCCAAAAACAAGTCCCAAAGATATGCTACAAGTTTCAATAAAATACTGGTCTTAATACCAATTCATATAGTGTTGAAAGTTTTATTAAAATAGTAATATTAAAAAAAATTCTTAATATGAGATTAAATCCGACCCAAAATGTGTGGAAGCTTTATCCAAGCATAAAAACAATGAAATGAAAGGAATCCCAATATATTAGGTAAATAGATAAGATTTCAACCCATGAAACAAGGGCCTTGGGATCATTATAAAAGGCTCATTGTTGCATTTGAAAACCATGTATATGGAGAAATTAAATATTATAAATATCTAGATCTTATGGGAATTTTGTCCTTGTAAAAGGAGAGTATAAGCCATTTTTTTTCCTTTTGTAAAGGAGAGAGATATTCAACCATTATAAAGGAGAGAATGAAGATTTTTTTCCCTTTTTAAATAGAGATAGCCCTTTGTAAAGGAGAGTTAAATTTTCAACCTATATAATGAAGAGATAACTTTTTAGCCCTTTGTAACCCTTTGTAAATGAGATAACCCCTTTATTGGGAGAAATTTGTAAATCCATTAGACAAAGATTTTGTAACCCCATTTTGGGAGAGTGGCCTCGATTTGGAGAAGATTTTAGGACTCTTACTGGGAGAGAATGGATTTTGAGCCCCTTAATGGGAGATTATTACCCTTTATTTAAATGATAATTAATGGAATGTTTATCGATTAAATGGACCCAAAAATGTAGTCCATCAAGGATAAAATCTATTATCAACTAGTTTGAATTTGTGTCATTTTATCATTTACATGTTATTTATTATCATTTTTAATGCTGATTTTAATTATTCTACCAATTTTCAAGCTAAATGATGGGAAATTAAGAAAATTTTAAAGTATTAAGTTTGAATAAAAATTGAGTTAGTTTTACCATGCATATTTTTAGATAATCCACTCAAACTAATGCAAAGCTTGATCCATGACTACCATAGCCAAACCAAAAAAATAAAAACACATATCTAATTGAGTCTTTTATCTTAATTATAATTTAAACTATGCAAAGTAACCACAACATAGCTAAATATATTTTTTACTTTGGTTTGTATTCCAACTCTTCATGACCAAATTGGCAATTATAATTCAATTTACACTTTATTCACATGGAAAACTTGAGGACTAATCAACACTTGAAATGTAATTATCAAAAAAATGAGGAGTTTTTTACATATAGACCTAATCATGTTATAATATTGGACTAACATTAAACTTAAATAATTAAGGTATATGTCATTTCTAATCAATGATAAAAATTTGAATAACATAATACTACTTTGTTAAGCACTCCATATATGTAATTAGGTATTTAAGCCAATATGTTTTATACCCAATAAATGAAACTTGCATAGTTATAATTAAAATTTTAAGACTCATTGGCAAAGGAAATTACCAATGAAACCTTATAAGGACTAATCAGTGTATTAAGTGTCGATTAACACTATTCAATATTGAATAATGTCGGACATAATCTAGGATTAGGAACTTAATTACAATTAGGAGTATCACACAACTTCATTAAATACCAAATTGAGAATTATAAGATTAATTTCGGCTATAAGCTTAGAATGAATATCTCCAAGACATATAAAAAATTAGAGTCTAGTCTAACCTAAATTCAAATAAACCAAGCAATTGCACCAAAACTATTAATGGCTAAAATCGGGAAACAAATGAATAAATTGAAATAAACACACCAAAAACAAGATGATAAATAAAAATAGAAAATAAAATAAACCCTATTTTTGTTGATGCATAATGTCATGTCTATCATGGATGCTCCTGCATCACTTCCATTTTTGTAATCACCAAAAAGGGGTATTTGAATACTAAGAGTATTGATTGAGTTAGCATATTCTCAGCTTAGCCATAAACCTATCTTAGAGCCTTTGAGATAATTTTATAGTCATTATGAAAACCATAGATAGCTATAGTCAGATCAAACAGAGTCCTAAGATATATTTTCTAGATCTCAACCTAGTTTTCCTAGTAATCTACCAAGTGGACATTAGCACCAGATTAGGGACACTACAACCACATGATGCAAGTGTCCCCAACTGGGTTCTATTATCCTTTGCCCTAAATTTCCTAAATAGATACTTTTTTGAAAGTTTAACCCTCTTAAAGTTTTTCTAATTACTTTTTATCATCTACACAATCTATGGATATCTATAAATACAAGTTTATTTGACCTATATTCTCTAGATGGAAAATAGATGCAAAAGCCTATTCAAATAAAAGACAAGTTGAGAAAAATTAAGGTATTTGATCCCTATTATACCCTACTTATGCATACTAACATATAAAATATTCCTAATCCTAGATTTTAAAGTTTTAAAATCTTAAACATATTCAAGTCACCTATATCCAATTTCATTCTAGTATTCACTTGTACTTGCACCATGTACTAGGTGGGATAACTACATCAAGATTTATCCCTCCTCAGAGGATTGGTATGTACGTAACCCTCTTAAAATAAGGATGTTGAGGATGTCTAACCTAAACTAATAATAAACATAAATTTATTTCTCATGTCATACTTAAAAGGATGATTAGGATTTACACACTAAATCAGGTTTTCTAGGCACAACACAAAGTTTTAGATTTTGTGTGTGCAAGAAGAAGACCAAAAAACACAAGCACAAGGGCTCCCAAAAAATAGGAAAAGTATTAAAAAGAGGAAATTAGCACCACTTTAAGGAAACTATAGTAGTATGGCACTACATTCCAAGTGGGGTGCTACTATCTAGTGAGCAAACAAATCTTTGGATCCTATTAATGACAATCAAAACTATCTAGAACCCATTTTTAGAACCCAGATCATCTATGATAGTCACTTAAAAAATAAGTCTATATTTAAGAATATTTATTATTATTTTTATAAATTTAAAAGAATTCAAAAGCCATAATAAGTTAGTTCCTAATTGTTTCATATTATTTAACTAATTTATACATCTTAACCCTTTAATCTAAACATAGGATTTACATAGTTAAACCCTAAAAATTTAAATCATTTAGTGAACCCATATTACTTTGAATATTATTTAAAACCCTATTTTTCATTAATTATAATTTTTATGCAATAATTTAGGGATGCATACTTCTAATTTTTTAATTTTTTAGGAAACTTATCTAAATTAAATCAAATTTCATATTAGGGTTTCAATTTATTTAAGTATAATTTAAATTATTAGAAAGAAACAATAAATTTAAAAAACCTTAACCGTATATATTTTTAGGGCTTGTATCATATTTTCTCTTGTTTTAATTAGCTACTATTAATTTTTTTCATAATTCATATAATCTATTTTACTATCTCTATTTAAATTTATTTAGTATATTCCGTATAAAAAATCTCTCTCTCTTCCATTAGGAAGTGTTACACTAGGTGTTACTCCAAAAGAGCATATTTAGATTTCTATTATTCCAGCTGTAACATGGACAAAAAATGTATTCTAACTCCAGATATGAATCTTTCACACCTACATTATGTGGATTTAAATGATAATGCATTTGAAGATGAACAATACAACCAAGAGCAAGATGATTTACATAAGGATAATTAGGACACTATCCCTCCACTTAACAATAATGACATAATTATGAATAAATATAAGGTATTACAAGGTTTCAAAGATATAAATTAGGAACAACCCCTTGATCATCCATAGATCCTACAAGCTATATTGTAAATTAAGAATAAAACAAATAATGATCAATATTTAACCCCTCTAATTAATAATGTTGTTACACTTATAGTGGGGCCAACTTAAGCAAATCATATAGCACAACCTAAAATTACTATTCCACCATAAATGATAGCTACATCACTTGTGGCTAGTTCTTCCACTCCATATTTACAATCTTTGTGCATTAGATTCATACTCTATAGTCTAAGGTGTTACACCTCTAAAAAGGGTAAACTAGGTCATCACATGCCTTGGGATTCCAACATTATATTATATGTACTCACATAGTGGAAAATCCTTTACTGTCTAAGTTCATGACACACAAGCTTAGATTATATGATGGTAAGGGTGACCTAGAACATCACCTCAGAGTTTTTCATGTAACATGCTTGGATAATGTGTCTAATGATTGGATTATTACTAATTTATTTCCAAACATTATCAATAATTATTCCTTACAATGGTTATATGAATTACCAAATTAATCTATCACAACATTCAATACTTTAGCTGACATGTTCCTAACACACTTCTATATCAACATCAATGATAATATATCATATGCATAAGTGGTACAATTAAATCAAAAGTTAAATGAACCTATCATAGATTATGTCTTATGATACAAGACAATATTATCCAAATTGACTAGCCCCATGGTAGATAGAGAGCTTTAAGACATTTAAACAAGGTTTATTACCAAAAATACACAAAGTTATCTTATTCAAGAAGTTTCCTACATTTACTTATTTATGCCACATAGTCAAGAAAAGAGAAGTTAAACTCTTATCAATGGGAGAAATCAATTACACAAATGAATAAGAATAAACTATTAAGAGTTAAAAAACAACTCCATACAAGGTAAGGGACATAGATTAAAAAAGTGATAAAAAGGCCACAATCAACATAGATTTTGATCCATCTCCTAGATTGGTTTTATCCACTCCTCAATGTAGAGTTTACACTAATCGTGTAGAGTCACTAGCATGGGTTCTAAAACAACTGTTGGAATCCAATGTCATATCTCTCGCTCCCATTAAATGGGTTTATATGACACAGCCTCTTCCAAGGATTTATGATTCAAATACATTGTACAAGTATCATAGGGCACTAGTCCACATGATAAATAGATGTATTATCCTAAAGCACAAGATACAATATCTCATCAAGGCTAATATTATTGGTGTGGGAACACCCACAAAGGAACCAAAACAACATAAAAATTGGCTAAGGCACTAAAGATAATTTTATATCCTTTCCCAAATCATACATCGAATGAGGTAGGGGGCACATCAGGTGTTCACTATACATACCATAATCATAGTTCCCCTACTCAACATAGGTCATGGTGATAGTGAGTCTCTCATAAGACTCATTGGTTAATATGGTTCCTACCATTTTACATACTTCATTCTCTCTCTCACTCCTTTTACATAGTTATTTTCATTTTCTTATGTATAGCTTATACTCAAAAAACACAAAAAATAATATAACATGTCAAAACACAAAAACATTCAAATATTACTCAAAAAAGATAAACGTTATAGATTATATGCATTTTTATGTTTAAATTTATACTACTTACCAGATATTACATATTTATAGATATATTAGTATATTCAATTTTATCATACACATATAGTTCACTTTTTTTTATCGAGGGCTTACAGATTACATGTAGGACTCTAATCCACTACAATGATCTAGACTTGTTATCATCTATCCACTAGGGTAATATACACTAGTATAGGTTAATTAATTTGATACATATATATACTTAGGGTCATATCATACATAGTTTCATTACCAAGTTTTATCCTTACATTCTAGTTTATCCATTAATATATTGATATTGATGATTACTACTCATTGCTTAGATTTTTTGTTGACTATCACTAGTTAGACTCAGCATATGTAAATCTTATAATTTACATATATTTATACCACAAAATTATACATACTTTTATTTATTTATTTCCTAATTTACACTTGATTTTATTTCTTATGCTTCTTCCATTTAAAGGTTATTTGATTATGCCATTACTATTTGGCTCTATGCAAGTTCTATGTTTATATGCCTTGGACATGTGCCCATGTCCCTTGTGTGTGATTTCCTAATTGTATATGTGTAAATTTGAAGATGTCCTTATATATGTCTCTAATCTAAATTTCTTGTTTATTTCATATGTCGACATTTGAACATGTCCTTTTATGTCTTCATTCTTAGATTTAGTGGCATGTGACCATGCCCCTTGTATTGTGACCCCTTGGCCTACTTTGACATGCCTCATGTGTTTTGTTTGTATGATTCCTTGTATGATTATTCACCATGACACTTGTATTTTTTTATTACAAACACACACACACACACACACACACACACACACACACACACACACACACACCAGTTTCAAATGCCATGAGCGGCCTCATGCATCTACCCTTCCTACTTGGGTGTCATGATGGACATCATGCCCCATCCCCCTAGGTATTTACTCATATTTTTTGCTACATATCAATTAAATATATATTAAAACTCTTGTGTAATGCTATATTACAATATACATCTTAAATTACTTACTCATACTCAGATACTTTTACATTCTGATGTTATGTTTGTATATTGTATTAGAATATCATACATATTATCTAGCTAACACATTTTGTATAGCCACTTATTTTGAGGATATTTATTACTTAAGTTTCAAAACTACCCTCAAAATAGGGGTATTCATAGGGTTTTTTAACAAAGATCATGCTCCTAATTTGATATTTACATATAAATTTAATCACACATGCTCAATTTCTAAAATTAGACACATGATAGACATAAAAAAGAAAAGAGACTCAAGAACTAGTTCAGACCACCCAAATTTGAGATGAAATAGACATTAACACCCATATTGGGACACTAAAACCACATGGTACTATTGTCCACTATAGGGTACTACTATATAGTAGCCCCGACTTTAAGATAGTATATATTAACCATACCAATACACTAAGTAAAATATAGATTTGTATAAATACAGTCACAAGTTTGATAACTACATTTAAATACAATCATTTTATCTTAGATTCAGACTAATTAATCATATTTATGGGCATCATTTGTGATATTATCACTCTCATATTTCATTAAAATACAAAAATTTAGTTATTACATACTCATATCAAAATCAATATTCTCAGATATTAGATTAGAGGTATGTACATGACACATAGTTTCCATATACTCAATTAAACATAGGTTTATTTGATGGAATGGACAACTCCATGTCATTATCTACACTATATAAACTTGATCTCAAATTTTAGGTTCTCACCAAATTTATGCCTTAATCCATCTATAGTTGTTATCATTTTTTATTGGCCAAGAGTTGCCTAATGTACACAAGTGGTCATGAAGTTGACATAAATAATTAGATATAAATATTTAGATACTTTCATGACTTTGTGAAGTTTAGATAAATATGAATTTACTTCACATGGGTGAGAAATTATGGGGTCATGGGCTACTTGAGTTATTGAGTCACACACATAAGATGTTTAGACACACTTACAATCTTATCTAAGCTATTCACAAATCAAAATCAATTAAGAAAGGGTGGGAAATGATGGATTAAAAGAATATTGAGTTCTTGATCCACCCATATGAGGATTAATCAAGCCATCAACTCATTCCAAGCTATTCAATGATATGACCACTATGCACACTCACACACATTGGTTATCATTAGGTTCATGCATTAGTTCACATACCTAATGAGATGTATTCATAACTTTACTCTCTATTTACTTAGATTTACTTAGTTACTTTATCTCAACATAGTATTTTAATTTTTATCATCTCTTAAGTAAGGAATAATTTTTACATGTTTCATTATAGGCCATTGATTTGGATCATGTTTCACATATTCAGACCTAGATTCACATACTTAGAATTTGATACAGGGGCTTCACTTCTAAGGAAATTATAGGTACACTTATGTTTCCTTTATAATATTCATTTCCCTTTTTTACATTTTTAAGATAAAAGGAGGAGGGAAATGTAATCACCTAAAAGTGTTATTTTGATGATAAAATTATTTCCTGAGTTAGCCTATTCCTATATTAGCCATAGACCTACCTTAGAGCCTTTGACACACATTTTAGTAATTTTTTAGACCATAAAAAACTATAGTTAGTTCAAACGTAGTCCCAATATAGATTTCCTAGATCCCAACCCAATTTTCCCAATAATATTCTAGGTTGATAGTCGTGACACCTTTGGGACACTAAAGCCACATGGCACTAGCATCCCCAATAGGGTGATATTATCCTTTGCAATAAATTTCATGAACATATAATTTTTCAAATGTCTTCCCCTCTTAAGGTTATCCTAAGTATATTTTATTATATTCATAAGCTTTAGATATCTATAAATATAAGTCTATTTGACCTCTATTCACTAGATGGAAAATAGATGTAAAAGCCTATTTAAAGAAAAGACAAGTTGAGAAAAATTAAAGTATTTGATCCCCATTATACCCTAATTCTACATACTACCATATACAATAGACATAAGCATAGATTTAAAAGTTTTCAAAGCTCATACACATTCATGTCATCCAAGTCCACTCTCATTCTAGCATTAACTTAGACTTGCACCAAGCACTAGGTGAAAGAATTACATCGAGCTTGATTTCTCCTCAAAGTATTCGTATGTAGGAAAATCTCTTCATAGTGGGGTGTTTAGGATGTCCAACATATCGTACTAACAAACACACATTCATTTCTCATGCCATACTTACAAGGAATATTATGGTTTGCATACTAAATTAGGTTTTCCAAGCATAACACAAAGTTTTAGATTTCATGCATGCAAGAATAGGACCAAAAAACATAGACATAGGTACTCCCAAAAAATACTAATATTCCTACAAAGAGGACATTATCACATCTTTGAGGACACTACAATAGTATGGTGCTACTATCCAAGTGGCATGCTACTATACAATGAGAAAATAGATCTTAGGACCCTGCTAATGACACTTAGAACTATCCATAGCCTAGTTTTTAGAACCCAAATCATCTATGATATTTAATTTCTAGATAAGTCTCTATTTAACCATATTTATTATTATTTTTAAAAATTCAAATGAAGTCAAAATCCATAAAAATGAGTGCCTAATTGTTGTATATTTTTAAACTAATTTATACATCTCAACCCTTTAATCTAAACATATGATTTACATGAACAAATTGTAATAAACACACCAAAAATAAAATGATAAAGAAAAAAATAGAACATAAACAAAACTCTATTTTTGTTTATAGATAATATCATGTCTACCATGGATGCTCCTACATCACTTCTAGTGTCCTGAAATATATTTTCCATATGTTTTATTCTTTATTCCTTTATTAGTGATACCCAGATCTCAAATATAAATTATTTAAATACTTGTAATGTTAGATTTGATCTAAAATATCATCAATCCATGGAAGAGAGTATATATTATTTTTATTTATCATATTGAGTTATTTATAATATAAACACATCCTCCACAAACCATCTTTATTGGGCACTAAAATAAATTGAGTATTACATAAAAAGTACTAGGATGGATTATACCTTTATTAATGAAATATTTTTCCTTTTTTTCCTCATTGGCACCCACCAAGGACTCCATATAAAGACATAAATTTTGAAGAGGAAAATATGATAACAACTTAATAACATGATTTGTAGGCATCTTGGGTGGTATACTCATGGGATCTTATAAAACTTAATTTAATTATTGCACTAACTCTCCCATCCATTTGTGCTCTTTATTAGTAGACATAATACAACAAGTTTTATGTATCCACTTCAATATATTGTATGTCCCATAAAATAAGTAAATCAAACATCCCCTATCATTAATAAGAATTTTTGCTTGAGAAGTACTTACCAAGGATATATTTGAGTAGCCTTCATAGGATTTGATTATTTAGGTCATTATAAATTTAAATAAAAAATAGTGATTGGCTCTTCTCATGAAAACACCATATAAAATATAAGTGTAAGGGATTTAAAACACTACATCACACATGTAAAGAGGTGCAACATCCACTATGGCTTCATTATTGAAATGTTTATCAATACAAGAAGAGAAATTAGATCAATTGGTTACCTTAAACTTTAATCCTTTCTTTACCCAACCCAAATCATATGGATTAATATTATTGTAATTTAATAACCCAATATTTCTAATTGACTCCTTGATTATCAAAATTCCTTGAGAGAAATAGTCAAAAATAACATCCATTTTTTTTCTTAATTCGATCTTTAATATGGAATTTTTGTTGTAATTTCACCTTGGTATTGAGCACTATTTTTACCCAAACATACATATTTTATAATGTAAGTACAATATAATGTCTAATCCACATTGTATTTACACCCAAGTTATTTCCTTTGGAATGAATTTAAAGCTTTTTTTTCTTATTGCCTTTAAATGGATGAAATTATGTATGTAAATTTTGACAAGTCTCTTCTAAATGAATATTAAGTTCAAAAATACCATAATTACTTGTATTATTATTTTGAGAGAAATTAATGGTAACATTTCACTTATCTTTATATTTACCTTTCCCATTTGTCATAGAACCACCTTTCATTTTTTATATCTTAGAAGAGGTATATGGACTCTTATTTTTTTACATCTCTAAGTAGTGAGATTGAGAATAATCCTCATATACATCCATAGGCTTGGGTAAAAGCATCAACCTCCTCAAATTGATATGGATTCCACCTGCATACTTCATTAGGATGTCATGGTCTATTATATTCTTGCTTATCTAGATTGTCTTCTTGTGGAACTCACATGTATAATCTTGCAGACTTTATCATAATTTTTCCTAAGATATTAAAAATACCATGACATCTCATCTTCACAAAATATAAGATTTAATTATTTTTTTATCATTTTTTAAAAATTCATCCCACTTATTAATTATAGGAACAATTTTAACAACTAAGGGATGAACATAACTTTAAAATTAATTTAAAATATATTTTTTAATTTTAAACTTGTAAACCAAATCTATTGAGACTCATTAATATGATTAGATATAAAATACAGCTTAAATTTATCTTGATTTTGGTCTACCTACTCCACATTCACCTCTCCATCATATGGTTTAATCTCAATCTTTGAGTCAAATTTGAATGGTAGTGGAGTTTGGTTGATATTAGGATTCTTTCTACTTTCTCATGATTTAGAATATTCATCTTCTTACATTATTTAATATATTCTACATAAATTCTTAGGTTCACCATGAGATCCCCATAATGGACTCTAAGTTATCAATATTATTCATATATATCAATGATAGATAAATTTTAACAACATCCTCTTTTAATTTGAGGAATCATTCCTCATCAGATAGATGTACTTATTAACAAAGATGGGCCATGTCTCTAATTTATCTATTCCACTTCCTTGTGTAAATATATTGTTATAATTTAACTATAATACCTTCACCACTAACACATATTTATATATTAATGTGCATAAAAATACAAAAAAAAAATGATAAAAATTATACAATGGAATTAACCTAGCTCCGATACTAGTCAGATCCATATTCATGTGAAGATTATAATAGAAGTTCATCAATACAAATCATGTTATTAATCTAACAAAAAAATTGTTAATTATTTTTATTTTTCACCTAAAACATACATTTATGATGTGATAAACTAAATTGAAATAATATTAAAATGTAAAATAATTAAACATACATATGCAAGACTAAACAAACTTAAGTCACAAACATTAGATTAGTGAGAAACGTTACCCTATAGAAACTCAATGTGATAAAAAACTATAAAATTTAAGGGATTCCTCCTCTTTACATTGCCTATTTTTTAGTTATATGGTATTTTCATTAATGGCATTCCTAAAAAATTATACAATATAACTTGTTCAAAAAATTATATTGAAAGCACTTTATTGCATACATACTTCCTCTACATACAACTCAACCCAAACACCAATATAATAAATAACAATACTAAAATAACAATAACTAGGTACATATAGAACTAATATCCTAAATCATGCCTAAACACAATGATTAGCACAATATTTAGTCCACTTGCCTTCATCAGAATCTCATGCATATGCAAAGGGAAAGAAAGCCACTAAAAGGTGATGAAACCAAAAATAATTTGAAGTGATAACATTTTCAACCATTATTTTGTCTATCTCTTGGCCACAAGAAAAATTAATACCTTTTATTCGGGAAAAATTACCCCAATAATTTTACAACCACTAGGGTAATTTTGTAACCACTATGGTGGTTTCACAAATTTCAAGGTTGTTACACAACTACAATGGCAGTCACACAACCATAACTTACATTAAGTATATGTTTCAAAAAAATAATCTACATTAAATAGTTGTTTCATTAAATTTAACAAAGTATATCTTAATGTTATCATTAACATGTTAACATATTATCATCTAGAATGTTTAGTCATCCTAAAATCTATTCTATCTTTATAAATCCCCTTGTTCCTTACCAATTAAACTCTTTACTTGTGCTTATGTATAAATAATTTTTTCAAAGTGATTCGAGTGGCATGTTTTCCTATATGATATTTATTGGATGTGGTTAGTTAACATAACCAACATACTAAATCCAAAATTTAGATCATTTTTAAATACAACATAAAACATAAAATTTAATAAGATCTATTTTTGGGATAAATAAAATGTTTTAGTTGTTTGAGAGAGAGATAAAAGTGGCACACATATACAATAGCATTCATAAATTAATTAAAATTGATTAATAATATAAAATAATTGACGTTTTATAGATAGATTTTACATAAAATAATTTTATTAGATATCACATTAAGGAAATCATTATAATTTTGATTTTAATTGATCTAGGCATATTAAAATAAACCTATCTACTATTAAAAAAATTTAATTTACCCAAGTGAACATATTAGGTGCCCCCATGAAAAAACATGATAATTGATCTACACCCAAATACACCATTTTACCACCAAAAAAATTGATCTACAATGGCATAGATTATTTACACTCAATAATATTTTAATAACATCTTATGATATTTTTTTAGATGAGTCATATGTAAAATGTAAAATATACCAAATTAATTTTATGTAAATCAAATTTAGGAGATTTTTTTACTAAGGGTAAAAGTGGGTTTTTGACAGACCCAAACCCTCAATATAGAAAGATAGAAAATATGTGACAATCAAAAAAGGAAAAAATATAGGGATATAAAATAGCTCAAACAAAAGGTAACTGACAAACTATTAGCTAAAATACAAATCCTTCTAAAAATGTCATAAAAATACACTTTATGTTTCTTATGTTTGATTTTTATATTGGAATGGAACTCCTCTTTGAGACAGTTTTCAAAATATTATTATTATTATTTATTTTTTATTTTTTTATTATTTAAGCTTCTAAGATGATATCTTTGAGTTTTAATATTTTCTTATTATTTTTCTATTAAACTTTTTAGGGATTCATTTTGTCATGAAGGTAAATTGATTTTATTTAGTGTGTGTAGAGGTTTTTACAAATAAATTAATTATTTCATAGGTTTAGATACCTTGATTTTTTATGGTGGTATTTAATTATGTTTTTATAATTTAACTTTTATTGTGTAAATTATTTTAGTAAATAACTTAATTAATTAAGATAAGAGTTTTTAAAAATCATACATACATTGTTTTTAAGAAGATCAATTTTTTAAGATAACTCAAAATAATTAATAATTTTTTAATGATGTAACATAGGTTATCTATTAATGTTCCTAAATTAACTAATAAAATTTATCTACCCTTAAGAAAATTGATTTAATGTCATAAACAATTTAAATATATTCTATAATTTATATAAAAACATCGATACACACCATCTTTCAAAAAATCATGCTAACCCAAATAAAATTAATTTTATTGAACATCATATTCATAATATTTTTTTAAAAAAATCTTAATTAATTTAAGCATCCTCAAAAACATTTATTTTAATTAACCTAAACATTTTTTAAATCTTGATTTATCCCCACAAACATTAAAATTACCAAAATGGATAATTTAAATCCCCACAATAAAAATTGATCTACCTCCAAAAAAAATTCATTTACCTCTAAGAAAATAAATATATCCTTAAATTTTGTGTCTCAAGAAAATGATTTATTTGAAAAAAATCAATTTACTCTCACATAAAATCTAGGTGTCTTCCCTAATTTATATAAAATTATTGTAAAACAAATTGAATATTATATATTATTAATGAACAATACCAATATTAATATCTTAATAGTTATAAACATATTATTTGATAATATATGCACCCTCTCTATAATAAATAATTATTAAAAATTTCTAAGTTACTTTTAAAAATTAAATGTTATTTGATATCATATTTTTCATATTCAAACCCATCAATTGTAACTAATTAAGGAATCATAAAAATATCTTTAATTTATAAAGGTAATCCCACAAAATCATTAATATTCCTCCAATAAAAAATATATTTTTAATTATAATCATGTCTAAAAATTTGATCTACCTTTCAATACATTCAAGATATCTAACAAACATTTTAGTTTTCCCGCTAAATAATATAGTACCAAACCCCGACAAACATTTACCCATCCCCTCCCCACCCCACCCCACCCCAAAAAAAGCTTTGATCTACCATAAATAAAATTGACCTGACCTCATAAAAAATGACTTATGTCTACGAAAATGATTTAATTTAATGAAAATATATAAGATAACCCCCCCCCCCCCCCGCACCCCCAAAAAAAAAATTATCTACCCCTAACAAAATTCATTTTAATAATTTTAGGCATCTTTAAAAAAATGATTTTAATAAATTTTGTTATTTTATTTTATATTTTAAAAATATTGATCTATTTGAATATTATATAATCTTTATTTCATTTAATTTAGATATTTTCCTATTTGTAACATAATCCAATATAACCAAAATTGAATTTTAAAATCAAAAAAATCAAATTCCAATATTGATGAAAACACATTTCACTATTGAAGAAATGAAATTTCAATATAGAGGAAATCATATTCTAATATTTAAAAATGGCATCCAAAATCAATTAAAACACCATAAAATATCTATAAATTTGAGTTCTATTATCATAATTTTCAGATTACAATATTTTTCATTGATTTAAATTGGAATGTAGCATTATAATTTGAAATGAATTAATTTTTGTGAATCTAGTAGCCACAAGTTTCTAATTTTATTATGCAAAAAATTTATAAAAACTCATACATCATATAATTAAAATTAATGATATAATTAATTATTATGAAGAACCTAATAGACCCTAATAATAAAATTATTCAAAAAAATATGTTTAGAACATAGCATTTGGTGGGTTCCAAAAGTACATTACATCTATAAAACAATTTCGGAAATCTAGCAGACACTAAGTTCCTAACCTACAGTTTCATATTATTTGAAATTAATGTGAATAATTAGAACTAAATTTTAAATTATTCATATTATTTAATGTATGATAATAATATATAAATATAAATCCAAAATATAAAACATGATTTTAATAATTCCACTTGCTATAAATAGAAATGATCTATGTAATTAAAATAATTAACATGTTATTATACTTGTTGTTACTCATACAACATGCCCCATTTTCAGCTGAATATGAAGACCTTCTTTTCTTGTCTAATCTTTATCCCTAGAATTTTTTTTTTGGTTTTCCTATTTGATTCATTAATTATCCTAAGTAT
Organism: Torreya grandis; assembly: GCA_037957365.1. NCBI lineage: Eukaryota > Viridiplantae > Streptophyta > Pinopsida > Cupressales > Taxaceae > Torreya > Torreya grandis. The sequence goes on along the minus strand of JARHVA010007527.1, from coordinate 641,600 downwards.
AAAGATCTTAAATTTTTTTAAAATGCTTGAAAAATCTCCTTTTAGGTAAAATATGACTTAGACTTATGCAAATTATCTAATTTTTAGAGTCTTATACAATCTTTCCTTTAGCAATCTATCCCATTTCAGCTTTAGTTCAGTGAGAATTGGCTAATTTTTTATGATCTTTTTAATTTAAAATTAGTTATTCTTGATAAATGGGCTTAAACTAGCAAAGGTTATTATAAAAGGGGTTACTTTGTTACACTAAATTATTCCCCTTTTTGACCCATTTATGCTTTAATATTTTCTAAATTGGCTAAATATTTGATTATGTTTAACTTTTGGCTTTAAAATGGTTTAAATTTGTATAATGGATTTATATTTTCTAATTTTATATGCTTTATTGATTTTATTTTGAAAATTTAGCCATTTTAATTTTAAATTTTATAGTCGTTAGATTTTAAAATTATAAATGTTGATTGTGTCCCTTTTCTTTGCTACATGTAATTGCCCGCATTATTTTCTAGAGCCATGTAGAAATATTTAATAGTTCCCATTGGACCAAACCAATTCATAAAATATCCTTGAAGACTTGGTAAATTATTCAAAAGGTTATCAAATGCATGTGGCATCATTCTACCACTCCATGGGACTTGAATAGTTCAAATTCATCTAGGATGCTCTAACTCTCTATATCAATAGGATGCTACCAAGTGGCACAATATCAATGATGCACTATCCCAATGATTATTTACACAAAAAATCTCTAGGAAAGCAGGTTAGTGGGATGTTACTAAGTGGCATGATCCTGGTGACCCAATACCCTGAGTAGTCCATACAATGTCAAAACACATCAAATTTCTAGGTGAATGGGATGATGCCACATGTAAAAATCCTAATTCACCATAACCAAAATAAAATTATCACATATCAAGCCCTAAGAAAATAATATAAGAACATGGAAAATCCATGTTGCATGACCCTACCTAAAGACGACACATTGGAAATGATGGCAAAAAAATATTGCTTAAATTTGATGGCCTCTTTAGATATAAAAACCATCAATAACATAAAAAAATTCTCTTAATTCTTATATCATATGTTAAAAACTATTATTTTCTCACCAACATAATAGATAGATGAATTTAATACAAACTTCAATGCGAAAATGGATAGATTCATTAATAATAGTGTGGTAAGCATGTTTTAGTTATGCCAAGGAAGTAATATATGAGAGTAGAATATTGTAAGTAAAACTAATAAAATGGAATTGAACTAGTTACCTTAAAATAATCTTCAATTTCATTTATCATCCATGAATCATTCATTCACATACATACATTAACCAATGCATAAACTAGCATCTATAAAAGCAAAAAACATAAGAACAGAAGAGATATGTGAGAAATCATCTTGGGAAATAAAACCAATAAAAAATATATTGGATTATGGACTTATAATAAATGAATCAATATTTAGCGATGCACTAACCCCATAAAGAACACCAACCCCTCACTAGTCAAGCACCAACTCAACTAGTCCTTTAGCAAGCACCAAATTGAAAGAAGGCACCAACCCCTAGGTAAATCAACTCAAACTTAGATAAATTTAACCTTTGATAAAATTTGGACACTTTTTGTTCACTAAACTGAATATGACCACCTTCTTTTTCTCTTCTCACTCTTCTATCTCTCTCAAACAACCTATTAGGCCTTCTCACTCAACTAACACTCTCATTGGTAGAATTAGGTCATATGAACTTGATCATCACCTATATAAAAATAATAATAACTTCATGATATGATAAATAAATATATCTAATATTATTCAATCCCTCTACCTATTTTCCAAACTTCTATATCATTCATTTTTTTCCTCAATAGCCTAAATAGTAAAATTAGGCCTATTAGACCTTCTCTTTATACTTGACTCATACTCTCACCCATATTGGTTGGAAAAGAACCTCTCCAAACTTTATCCAACATTTTAATATGTTATAAAAAATGTTTCACAAGTTAAACACCCACTACATAGGTCAATCACCACCCATAAGGATAAAAACCACCATCAGGCCTAATAGAGAACTAATGCAATTTGGCCTTTTCAAGGCACACGTTTCACCTTGACCATCTTGAAAAATATTTAGCATTAAAAATGAATTAAAATATTCATAAATTATTCAATTATACAAATTATTATATAACCTTAGGTCCCCAACACCATTTATCTCATTTCACTCCTTGAACCACACAATTAGGTCTACTCACAATTAGGCCTTCTCACTGCCAAAAAATATGTCTTACAAATATGAAGCATAATATCAACTTTAACATATAAAACATAAAATAAATAACATTAATATAACCTAAATTACCTAAATTTTATAACCAAGTGCATTATTTTTCACAATATAGGTAAAAATACCTTAAATTGATCATCTTCATATGCTCACTCAAAGTTACACACAAGCCTTAAGAACCCAGTCCAGAACCTTTGACTTTTCAAACCTTCATAGGAATTTATCATGAATAAAAATGAATTAAAATTAATAAATTAAAAATATTTAGTAAATTTATGTTAATATTATTCTTTAAATCTATTCAAAAATACTCAAGAACATCATTCTCACTCATACATAGAAAACTGCTTGTAGCTCCAAAAACATAGTCATTAAAACTAAAACTTAAAACACCTGTGAGAACAATTTTATGAACTTAAAATTGGTTTAGATGATAATTAGTCATAATTAAAAAAAAAAAAAACACACACACACACACACACATTCAATATCAATATTGGTTTTATAGACTAATCTCATGCCTTCACCCTACACAGACTTCATTATGTTAGACATGTCACTTTGAGAGATTTTTTTTGATTTTATATGAGCATATTATAAAAATTATAATCAAATTTGATATGATATATATGTATTTAAAACCATGCATTTTTATCCATCCCTAATCCACTTCAACCCATCCCTAATCTCTTTCTCACTATCTTCCTCATTGGACCTATTTAGCAATAAGTCAACTTAAATGACTATTTTATCATATTTAAGGTCTAAAAAATTATTAAAAAATTTACATGGGAATAAAATAAAAGTTTCACACATCATCCTCCAACCATTTTCATGCTTTGACTTGGTCAACCCTACTTGCTACATCAAAAAAATTGAGAAATAAGGAGTTTCCTATAGCTTCCACTCACTCTTCTAACAAACCAATTCCAAATAGAGGTACCTATGATAGTTTAATCCAACATAAAATATTTATAATAGGTCAAACAAACCATAATGAGCACTTAGTAATAGTATATTCCATATCAGGTCATTATGAGGGTTTTATGAGTAATTGTTCATAAAGGATTACCCCTCGACTCCAAAAGAAATGCTAGTAAATTTAATCTAGGACCCTTCCCAAACTACCATGATATTATTATATCCTCGTGAAATTTTTTCACATGAAAAAATGCATAAAATTTCCTTTTTAGGTCTACAACACCTCATTCTATGCACACAGAAAATGTCAACACTAATTTTCATTATTTTTCCTTCAGGGTATTACCTCAAACTTGGTCAATAAACTTGACACAACCTCTCACACATATAAAAATTATCTAATGAGATCTATCACATTATAACCTAATCTTGACCCCTAATTAATCCATGCTAGGTATCTTTTCATATTAGGCCTTGACCTTCTAGTCACACTTAGACCTTGAACATACCTTAAAACCTCTTGTAATATTATCAAAACCTCATTATTATGTTATACAACCTCATAAATTTCTCACACACTACCACCCATCATCTCACAAACCTTATACTACTCACGTCATCATGTCCCCAAGCATTTTCCTTCTTACTAGGTCTCTTCATGTAAAGACTAAGCCAAGAACTGACTTAAAAACCTCTTCTAAAAGATTATATAACTTATACACATGTTTACAAAGTGTCAAACATATTCTCACATGTTATACCAATGATTTTCATTCATGATATCTCTTCAATACTCATTAGGTTAGGTAGAATCTAATACCATACCCCTAAATGTTTACCTTGAAAATTTCCTAAGTATTTCAACACTTCATATGTATTCTTGGGAATTCTTAAACATCCACTCATACCTGTGTGTATTCATCTTACCAAACCACCATCTTCATACACATTCTCATGATATGACAATGCTCCTTAAGACTAATACTCAAAGGTACTCTTACCTTGTTTCTTGATTATGAACTTGACATGTCATCAAACTCATATGAATTACCAGGTTACCTTCAAATTCTCTCTCTCAATAGATATACAAAAGGTTGCCTTCAAATTTTCTCTTGGCATAAGACTTATTTGTCACATACCACTTCATAATTCATGGCCTCAACTCTAACCTTGACATTAATGACATCCATCTTGACTTTGACATTAATGATAATAATAATGACTCAAAACTAATATTAGGAACATACCTCAATAATCCCCCCTTTTCATTGATGGAAACTCTTAAGCAAAGTTGATCATTCATATCTCCCCAAGTTGGATCTTATTCAAATTGACATTTCTCCAAAACTAGAACTTTCTCCCCCTTTAACATTAATGAAAAGGGGTCATCTTCTTGGAAACTATCTGATCCCTAGACCTAGAACAACATAAATTTTCTCTTCAATCAAACACATCATCTCTCATTGACAAAAAATCAACATAGATCAGGATCACACACCTACTCTTAGAGCATGATTGTCTCCCCTTTTCTCCATGAGATATTTATACACTATCATGATAGTGACTTGGTTTGATCAAGTAATCATACAAGCTATTTTTAACTAATCTCTTGTGATCACACCTCTAGGTGACTCTTAACTAGATCTTGGATCTGAATGTTAACAAATAACATAAACCTCCCCTTAATACCAATCATCTTTAATGATTTTGCTCATTGATTGAGTTCTTCCATGAATCCTAATGGATTCACTTCTTCTCTATGGTACTAAAATAGCATAAACTCAAGAGATTTCAAGATCTCCATATCTTTACTAGACTAAAATTCCTTTATGATCCTCTTAGGCTTGTATATCCCTTATGGATTCACTTATTCAATATTTTTTTGAACAAAATTATTACTTAGTCTACTGGTATTGACTCCTTCATCCACAATCTAAGATGATAGGGATAATTCTTGGCACTAATTTGCATCTAGATTATGATCCACCATGGAAAATAATTGACTTTGACTTGTATAATGGTCATCATTCACCTTAGCTACCTTTGGTTTCCACTCACTATCTTGTCTTTTTATTTCACTTTATGGGCCTAAAATTTCTTGTTTTGACTTGAGAATCCATGCTTATAGAACTTTACAATAGGACCAAACTTTTGAAAATTAAAACACACTATTCATCTTTATGGAAACACATCATGACACATTCCTCTTGACTGATTTTTCTCCTCGTAGTTCCATGCATATTCATTCCTGGAGGTCATTCTACAATGCCTTACTCTATGACCAAAATGGTCACATAAATAGAAATAACCATTAAAAAGTGTAGCATACCTTATAGCATTAGATTAGCTAATAGTATTAACCTTCATTCTACCAACAACCTCATTCCTTGATTTAAAATTGACCTTATTGATCACATTAGTCTTCTTATTTTGGTCTCCATTGAAACCAAAACTTATTTTGTCATTAGTAGTCTTTTGACTACTCAAGATGTTGTCAAAATCATTGATACTCTTTTAAAACTTCATAAAGGATTTGATCTTACTTTATTATTTATCTAACTCAGCTCTCAAGGAATCTACTATAGTTACATACCTTGAACATTCTTCTTCTTTAGCCTTTGGGCTTGCATTCAGTCTCCATTTGAGTCTCCACTTGTTTGACTATTTCCTCTTCTTTCTTAGAGTTGTTACTTAGTCTAGATTCAAATAAATTAATTTGCTCCTCATAATATTTGACAAGATACCTCATCACCTTATTATTTTTCTTCATGATCTTTAATTATCAACCTCAAAGTACACCTCATATTTTTCTTCATTTGAATTACTAATAATACCTCTAATCCATATGGACTCTTCTTGATTTGAACATATTGTTTCCTCAACTATGAAAAGAACATCATTGACATCAGGACCATCACCTTCATGGTCACTTTCAACATCACTTCTTTGAATCTCATTAGATGAGCTTAAATATTCCTTGGTGTAAAGGCTCCTTTTTTTCTTAAAAGACTTCTTGTCATCATACCTTCTAAAGATTTTCTTATTCGTAAAAAACTTATAGGACATTTTATCATCATCATGATCTTCACCATATTTAATATTATTATTATGAGGTCAGTTTTTATCAAAGTGTCTACTATCTCCTTAATTAAAGCATTTAAAGGGTAACTTACCCTTGTATTTACTTGAAGTAGTTTTTGACCTTCTTGCAAACATAGCTATCAACTCATCATCATCAATATGAAATTCATTATTTTATTTGACTTTTTTTACCTTGTATATTCTTCTCCTTTGAATTATTTTATGCCTTGAATGAAACTTCATTTTTTTTAGGTCTTCCTTCACTTATTTGCATCTCATAGGCCATTAAGGTGCCATGAAGTCCATCCATCTCTAGCTTGTCTAGATCTTGCATATCTTCAACAATAAACACTTTAGAATTAAACTTTGGAGTTATAGATCTCAAAACCTTTTGAGAAATAGTATAATATTTCAATTCTTCACCTAGGCCTCATATGATGTTGACCATTTCATCAACCCTCAATAAATAAGATGTAATGGTCTCATCTTCATTCATCTTTAGGCTTTTAAATTATATTCTATGGGTTTAAAACTTAACCAACATGAATTTGGAGTCTCCCTCATAGATAGTATTCATCTTGTAAAAAAATTATTTATTAGACATAAATTTAATCACCTTCACAAGTTTTAAATCTAATAGGCCACACATAATACCATTCATTGCTTTTGAATTATTGTCACTAGCCTTCTTACTTATTACATCTATAGGAGGAATAGGGGGTATATTATATCCATATAAAATTGATTTCCAAACATCATGACCTTAAAAAATAAAATATATCCTCATATTAATACTCTAAAAATCATAATTGTATCCATTAAACAATGTAGCCTTACTTGTAGAAAAGCCACCTTGTGCTTGACTAGCCATCTTCGCTTGCTTAGGATCTCCATTAGGCTATTAGGCCTAATCAAAAGGACTTACTATGATACCAAATGTTGGAAATATAGATAATAATATGGAAGGTGAATTATTTGCCTTAAAATAATCCTTAAATTTCACGTATCATCCATGAATCATTCATTCATATACATATATTAACCAATGCATAAACAAGCATCTATAAAAACAAACATCATAAGAACACAAGAGATATATGGGAAAAATATTGGGGAGTAAAACCCACTATAAAAAAACTTTTAATACATTCCTATAATAAATTAATAAATATTTAGTGAGGCACCAACCCTATAAGGAACACCAACCCCTCACTAGTCAAGCACCAACTTACAAGGAGGCACAAAACCCCTAGGTAACTCAACACCAAAAAAACTAATTTGAAAATATAATAACCTTTGGACACTTTTTTATCATTAAAATAATTATTTACACCTTATTTTTCTTTACTAACTCTTCTATCTCTTTAAAATAGCCTATTAGGCCTTCTCACTCAACTATCCCTCTCCTTGGTAGAATTAGGTCATATAACCTTTCTCATCACTTGTAGAAAAATAGTTATAACTTAATTAAATTATAAATGAATATATTTAATATTATTCAATCCCTCTACCTAGTTTAAAAACTTTTATATCATTCATTTTTCTCCTTAATATTCTAACTAGTCAAATTAGGCCTATTAGACCTTCTCTTTATACTTGACTCTCGATCTCACCCATATTGTTCATACAAGAACCTCTTCAAGCATGAATCACCCTTGTAATATATTAAAAAACATTTTTCACTATTGAAACACCCACTACATAGTTCGGTTACCACCCATAAGGACCAAAACCACCATTAGGCCTAATAGAGACCTAATGTAATTAGGCCTTCTCAAGGCACACATTTCACTTTTTGACCATATTGAAAAATATTGAGCCTTAAAAAAATTAAAATTAATAAAATAATAAATTATACACCTAATAATATCACCTTAGGTACCAAACACCATTTATCTCATTTCACTCCTTAAACCACACAATTAGGTTTACTCGCAATTAGGACTTCTCACTATTAAATTTTTTGTCTTGCAGGTATGAATCATAAACTTCAATTGACCACATAACAGAAATAAAAAATAACATGGATATAAAATGTATGGCCTAATTTCATAACAAATTCAATTATATTTCATAATATAAGTAAAAATACCTCAAATTGATCATCTTCATATGGTCACTTAGAACTATACACATGCCTTAAGAACATAGTCAAGAACCTTTGAATTTTCACACCTTCATAATAATTTATCATGAAGAAAAATATATTAAAATAAACCTATGAGATATTTATAACAACTTAGTGTGCATTTTATTCTTCAACTCTATGCAAAAAGACTCAGGAACATCATTCTCCTCATACACAAAAAATTACCTATAGCTCAAAAAACATAGTCATGAAAACTAAATCTTAGAACACTTGTGAGAACACTTTTATAAAATTTTAATGGGTTTATATGATATCTAATCATACTTATAACATATTTAAATATATAAATTACAATTTTAAATATTATTTTTTCTCTTATAGACCAATCTCATGCCTTCACCCTACATAGACTTCACTATGTTAGATAGGTCACTTTGAGAATAACTTTTTCCATGTATATGAGCATATTAATAAATTATAATAAAATGGGATATGATATATATGTATTAAAAAATTACACCGTGCATTTTTATCCATCTTTTATTCATTACAACCCATCCCTAATCTCATTCGCACTTCTGCCTAGTTTTCTCACTATCTACCTCATTAGGCCTATTTAGTGATAGGTCAACTTCAATGACTAGTTTAGAATATTTAAGGTTTTAAACCTAATCATAAAATTACAAGTCTCACACATGATCCTCCAACCATTTACATGCTTTTACCTAGTCAAGCATGCTTGCTATATCAAAAATCCAAGAAATAAGGAGTTTATTATAGTTTTCACTCACTCTTATAATATACCAATGAAATTTAGAGGTAATTTTGAGAGTTTATTCCAACCTAAAATAATTATACTAGGTAAACCAAACCATTCTAGTTATTTTCCAACAATCTCTTCCATATCGGGTCATTATGAGGGTTTAAAATGTCTTCCATTCTTAGAAATCATTCATAAAGGATTGCCTCTCAACTCCAAAACCAAGGATGATAGGATATAATTATACCTCTCATTTAACAAATCAATGTATTGGTTTCATTTTATACTCAATCCAATTCCCAATGGCTATATGCAATGAGACTATTAGATATTAGAGTTTTACAATTCGATGTTTGGGGGTTTTTACTTCTATTGTGATTTCTAAATCCTAAAAATAATAAATTATATTATAAATATAGTTTTGAAAAAATTAAATATAAAAGGTTTGTTAACTTAATATCTCCTATTGCATCCACACCATCAACATCTAGAATTTAAACATCTGTCATAAGACATATTATGTCCTCACTCAACTTTCCTAGCTAGGTAGGATAGTGTGGTATTCCAAAATCTAAGAATGTTATTTATTATCATTTAAAAGATTTTGATAATTATAAATATGATATGAATTAACAAAATTAATTTAATTTAAATACACACTCTTACATAAATATGACTCACTTGTATTCAATTTAAATAATTCTTACATGTAAATAAAACACACTTGCATTAAAGCAAATTCATATTTGATTTTGAAAAAGAATTTCACACTTGCTTTTGAAAAGGAAATAACTCTTCTATTGAAAGTAAATCACTCTTTAATTTGAAAAGAAATAGCATTGAGTTAAAAATGAAATTATACTTTGTAGTAAATGAATTATACCTAAATTAAAGAAATAATTTTAAGCTAAAAACTAAAAGTATTGATTTTCCTGAATCCTCAAAGAGAAGTGGGACCTTGCTCCTTCCTTAGAAAAAGAACTATTTTAATCATTAATGAAAAGAACTATTGAACTTTATTTCATTATCAAAAGAACATATACAAATATGAAACACTTCTTTTGATTTTTGATTAAATTTATAATTTTTTTAGTTTTTCCAATTGCTAGCTATCTAGAATGAGAAGGAGATAGAGAAGGAGATATGTACATAAGAACATCTCAACATATATTCACATATTAAAAAATATGGCAATCAAAATATCCAAATCTACTTATTCAAAATATAAACAATCTAGAAATCTGATCCCACACTTCTAAAAAGGCATTGGAATTGACTCAACTAACAATAGATGAAAAATAATTAACATAAATAAAAAGAGACTTATATGTCTTTAAAAAATATAAGTACAAATATATCTAGATTATTTTAGGCCATTACCAAAATGGTATAATCTAAAATAAGATATCTAAATATAGAAATCATATTTATATATAATAAATATCTTTAGAATCACTATCTCGATTAGTAGGATCCATCTGGATGTCTTTAGAGCATGCTTGGGTGTCTTCGAAGCATTCTATATATGTCTTCAAAGTATTTTTTACTAGTCTTTGGAGCATTTTGTATAGGTCTTCAAAGCATCTTTGGATCACTTCTAGAGCATCTTCAGAGCATCAAATCTTTGGAACTCATTCATCAAATCCTCAAAATTATATCCAAAAAGAGTTTCCAAAATTGTTTAATGTCTTCTGAAAATTATTTCTCCATTGGGATGTGTTTCTATACACAAAATTGAATTCATTCCATCTAAGTTAGACACAATAACAAGGTAAAAAATAAACAATGTATTACATACAAACAAAGGATAAATTGTATTCATTTCTTACTTAGATAAGATTTTAAAAATTAAATGTAATGTAATATATAACCAAAGGTATAACTTATGGATAGTTTTTATTATATATAATGAGTTGTATGGAATGTTCATCATTTCTCCTTCACACTTTACCATTTGCAAGACCTCTTGTAAACAAGTGGGATAACTAGTCTTCAATCAAAAATTCCTAATTATAGTTGATGACTAAGATCATAAATATAAAAATGGTAGCCTCAATAATGATGACCTCTAGGCAAGAATCCAAAATCCCTTACTACTATGTGCAATCAAGCCTAAAATTCAACTTTCACCTAATTGTGCAAACTCTACCATGGAGATAGAGGATAAAGAATCATTGGAGGCCTGAATCTCATTCCAATCCATATGTATAAGAATTCCTCTTCTAAAATTTGAGTAATAATTTATGTAATTTTTCATGATTTCCTAATTCTCCACTTGATAGTGGTAGGACTCAAATCTTCCCTACACTTTAAAGCAATAGGTAAAGTCTCCCATTTGGCTATGTTGGAATTGATGGAACTAGTATAGTTATAGCTCAAAAAGGCCCTAATGGCTACCACATTAGATCTCAATAATTCATTGGTATTTATTCTTCATATACATGTGGTACATTGGTTAACAAGTATTAAGAATCTTCCTGGCCTTTGGAAGTTATGGTCGTATACACAACCCTGTGGTGTTATGCAATTCCAAAAATTTATTGTTGGCATATTTCCATGTTGTTTGATTTCTCAGAGTAGAGAGGAAGGAATGGAATTGTGTCTCCCCTAAAAATAGATTTACTATAAAACTAGACTGATACCCTAACATCATGTTAAAAATATAAAATTCACAAATTTCATCTTATCTTTTTATATTACTTTTGAGAAAGACATCCATAAACATATGCTCATCTTCAATAATGAGAGGAAAGCCAAGAGAAATTATTTGTATCTACCACTTTTAGAAATGATCATAGAGAAAAGTAAAATAAATAGAGGAAGGTTGTCTATATGCTAACAATTTTTCAAAAATAACACAAATATTATGGATGAAGGCTTGAGAATTTTACAATTTTTTTTGAGACTCTACCAATTGCTATTGAGATTCTAATTTAATCTTAACATTTTATTCCTTCAACTTCTAAATTTGATGTTGGGTTCTATTCCATACTAAAATCATTCTATGGAGTAGAATGAGGAATGAAGGAATAGGTCTTGTAGGTCCATCAGTTTGGGCTGCTATTTCTCTCATCTCTCTTTGCATTTCTTGTAAAAAGGCTTGTACGTTGGTAGTATGAGTGGGTAGTTCTTATATTATATCAGTGTGTTGAACAATCAATGCATTTATATTATAAATAATCTATCTTAGATGATTAATATATTTTTTTTATCAAAGTTAGAATTTTATAAATCAATAATTTGGGTGTCCTTAATAGTAAGAGAATTCTGTAAAGTACTTAATTCTTGAGTTTAGGAGAACATCAAATTGTGTGCTCTAGTCTACTCAGCATTCATTACTATGATAATTACATCTTTTTCTCTACCTCAAGTGATATATTCTTCACATATTCATTCCAAATTAAATATAATCTAGTTCTTACCTTATAGGGTTGAATGAAGAAAATCCAATTCTACTTTTTGGTACCAGATTGTTTCTTCATGTCGAGACAAATCTAAGACATGCTACAACTCTTCTTATTCATTAGTAGGATGGCAAGAGGATAGACCTTATTCTATAAATGGATCTTTACCCTTATTAGCTAAAGAGAATATTCTTATCTACACAACTCATTATTATTCATGTGGTACTAAACCACTATTTACTATTCTATTAGTTATTATACTATTATACCCCTCTCTAGGTACATTACACGCTCTACTTCTTGAGTAAAAATTTATTCTATGAGGGTTTCTTCTTCAAATACATTTTTTAATGGATTTATTCATCATAAACCTATTCAATATCTGTAATACCTATGGAAGAGTTTAATCTTCCCAAAGTCTTAATGTCCTATACATCTTCTTCTTATTACAGAATAAGCTGATGACTATGTCAAATCTTGGCTAGAGGATTAGGGTTATTTGAGGATATTACCATTTGTATTTTTGATCTTTGACATATCATTTGAGGAGCCAAAGGTGCTGAATTTATTCCTTATTTAATCTTTATTATGGTATAAAGGGGATATATATGGTATGGTGTTTTCTTGATAAAAAAATTGTGAGAATTTGTAGAGAAAGGATGACCATGGATTTTCACCCTTAGGATTTTGAAATAAATAATCTTGATAGATGAGGATAACTAACACATTGTCTTGGATAGACCCAATACCTATTTTTAATTTATGATCAAAATTGATGAGGGAATTATGAAGGAAATATGGAAGATTTCCCTATTACTCTTCTCTGGTGGATCTTTTGCTTAAGTGAAGAATAATTTGCATGTAATTTCCATTAACCACTATAAATTTACCATCACAAGTAAGATATTTCATAATATAAAATACAAAATTTTGTCATGGCTATGGAAGGTTGTCTCTCATAATTATCCTAGCCACACCTTGTGGGATTTGGATAATCTAGGATAGGGCTCATTTCCTTCAATAAACATTTGAATCAAGTCAAAAAAATATATTTTATCTATAATAAGTACACCCTTAAGAATTTTAGAGAGTGCACTGATCATAGAGGGATCTATTGGAATGTATCTACCTCTAATAACATAATGTTATTTATCAAAAAAGTTAAAGAATTTCTGCACAATCTCTTCATGAAAACCCTAAGACATTATCAAAAAATTTAACCACCATCCTGGCTCAAAGATATATTTGGATGCTTCATCCTAGTTCAATGCATCTAGGATTATATTTCACTTTTCTTTTTCCTTCCACCCATATTTAGAGATAACACTATTTGATTTAAAATTTGACTTTGGTATGAAAAATGGAGCTTATAATTACATAGGTTATAGGGTAAGTTAAAAAACTAGAGATATAATACAATAATAGATAGCATTGATAATAAAATAATGAATAACAAATCAAGATATATCATGGAATTATGATAATGATTATGGAAAAAATTATGGAAAGTAATTTATATCATGTGATATTTAATGGGAAGGCACTTTATTTGGTCATTATCAATGATGTGGTGTAAATTTCATAATTGATAGCACTTGAAGTAAGATCTACAATAATTATTGCATCATATCATATCTATTTTGAAAAGGTGTTTTCTTTTTAAAATATCATCACATCCGCTCTTTAAGTATGACGGTGATGTTGGATTAGTCACATCATATCATTTTTAAAAAAAGATCCTTCACATAAAATCTTTGAATATAATTATGATGTTGTTGAGTTCATCATATCCATGTGACATCCTAAAACTTGTCCATTTTATAGGTGTTAACTATTATATGATTACACTTGCACAACATGAAATATAAAATGCCTAATCTTTTTGGAAAGAAATACAATAGTAACTTTACTATAAAAATATATGCCTATCTTCTAGAGGTGCCATGTATCCTACACAGATAAACAAGTCTGAGAAGATAGGTTAGTTGAAAATAATTCATATTTTATTTCAAAATAATTCTTCTTAAAAGTGTCGTTTGTTGGTTTTCATTGTTCATTATTTTTTATTTTTTTGTATATATATTTTTTATTATTTCATTTTTTATATTTTTAATTCAGGAAGTAGAATCACCATTTCCTAATTTTAAACACTCCTTTATTAAATTCTTGTTACAAAGATCATTTGGTTTTAGTAAAAGAACCAGGTTCTTTTATAAGGTCAAATTGGTCTTGATTTTTTTCAATAAACTCCTCCTTATTGAGAGGTATTTTATACACCTTAATCCTATGACCATTGACCAAAAGTGTTCTTTGGTTACCATAAATGGGTTGAAGCTAGACAAAGCCATTTTTAAAAATGGTTTTGATCAAGTATGGTCCCAAAAATCTTGTCCTAATCTTACCCTTGAAATTATGGAATTTAGAATCAAATAATAGTGCTCAATCTCCCTCTTGAAAATATCTTTCTATGATGTGAGTATCATGCCACTACTTTCTATGATTGTATATCATGATGGTTTGAGTGAGTTAATCCATTCATATTTTATCCAAACCATTTAATTTCGTGATTCTTTCTTTATGTGCTTCATCAATATGAATACCCATGTCAGTTGTTGTCTTCAATGTTTGTAATTCAAATTATATTGGTAACAAAGGTTTATTTCCATAAAAAATTCATATGGAGAGAATAATTTAGTTTTCTTCCATGTTGTATTATATGCCTAAACTACTTTAGGTACTTTTTATATCTAATATTTTTTGTTGTTGTTCACAATTTTCATTAGGATGGTTTCTAGCTCTCTATTCGTGATCTCTACTTACCCATTAGCTTGGGGATGATATGGTGGATATTTCCTATGATTGATCTAGTATAGCTATATGAAATCCTTGATCATGTTGGACATGAATTAGGGCCCTTGATTTGAAACAATATATCTATGAGCTCCAAATCTTACCTTCACCTTATGACATAAGAAATCAACAACCATTTCTTCCCTAGAAAAGGTGAGTTCCTATCACAGTTCATCTAGCCCATTTAGCTAAATAATTATTTATTTATGTGCTTCATCAAGATTAATACCCATGTTATCTATTGTCTTGAATGTCTGCAATTCAAATTCTATTGGTAACAAAGGTTTCTTTTCATACATAAGTTCATATGGAGAGAAGCATGTAGTTGTATTCCATGTTGTATTATATACCCAAACTACTTTAGGTAATTTTTCTACCCAATATTTTCTACTATTGTTCACAATTTTAGTTAGGATGTTTATCATCTCTCTATTGGTAACCTCCACTTTTGCATTATCTTGAGGATGATATGGTGAAGATTTCATGTGATTGATCTAGTACAATTCTATGAAAGATTTGATCATGTTGGACATGAATTGGGGCCTTTGATCTAAAATAATAGATTTAGGAGCTCCAAATATTAGCATGATTTTATGGTATAGGAAATCAACAACCATTTATTCCCTAGTAAAGGTGAGTTCTTGCACTTCATCCCACTTGATAACATAGTCAATACATACTAACAAGTATTATTTTCCTTGAAAAATTGGGTTGATTGGTCTAAAAAAATCTAAACCCTAATTTTCAAATGGTTCTAAAATTATCTGAGGATGTAGAGGAATTTTAGATGATAGACTAGGCTTACCCATCCTTTTTCAAGGATATCATTGCCATACAAACCTTTTGAAAGTCTTGTAAAGAGATGGATATTAGTAATCTACACCAAGGATCTTATGAATGGTCCTTTTTTTGAATAATTTCATCTTCTTGGATCACTATGACATGCTCTTATTATGTCATACACTTCATCTTCTCTAACACACCTATAAAGTACATGATTAGGTCCAGTTTTAAGCAACATGACTTTAAACCATTTGAAATGAGAATTAGCTCTAACTAAATGTTTTCCTTCTTTAGAGGTGAAGGAATGAGGAAACTTACCTATTTCAAAGTAATCTACCATGTTTTCAAATAATAGGGAGTATGTGGATATGGAAAATAATTATTCATATGGAAAAGAGTCCTTTATAGGGTCATCTTCACCTATAGTGATTAATCTAGACACAAAGTCAGAAACAACATTATACTAACCTCATTTATCTATGATGGTTATGTCATATTCCTATAATAATAGTATCCATCTAATTATTCTCCCACCTACTAATAGTTTATTTATTAAGTACTTATTTTTTTAATGATTTATATAGACAAATAATTGATAACCAGTAATGTAATGCCCAAAGTTATTTATAGCATAGACAATAGCAAAAAATTCTTTTTTCTATATTAGTGTAGTTATTTTATATGATATTAAGATTCTTGCTGATATAATAAGTGGCATACAATTTTATGTCTTCAACTGTTTGACCTATGACTAATCCTAATGTAGTATTGGAAGCATCAGTATAGATATGAAAAGTTTTTTCTCGATTATGTCCTTTCAAGACTAGAGAAGTCATGACGTGTTTCTTTAACGTTTCAAAATCTTCTTGACATTTATCATTCCATATAAATTCTATCTTTTGGTAACAAACAAAACATAGGGGAAACTATCTTGCTAAAGTCTTTAATAAATATTCTATAATATCTTCCATGACTAAGAAAAATTTTAACATCAATTTGTGTTTGTGAAATGGGGAGTTTATAAATTACCTCAATATTTTTGGGATATACTTTTATTCCTTGAAAAGAGATATGATGTCCAAAGACTATCCCTTATTCATCCATTATGATGCATTTCTCATTACTCAAATATACTTGATGTTTTTCAGATCTAGTAATCACTTTATCTAAATTATTCAAATATTCATCAAATTTAGTACCATGGATAGTGAAATCATCCATATACACTTCCACACAATCATTTTTAAGATCAAAAAATGGTTAACACTATTCTCTAAAAGGTAGCAGGTGCATTACACAATTCAAAAGGAAGGACTATATAAGCATATGTTTCCCAAGGGTAGGTCAATGTTTTTTTGTACTGATATTTAGGGTTAATTATAATTTTATTGTATCCACTAAAACCATCTAAAAAATTAAAATATTATTTTCCTGCCAAATTTGTCTAAAACTTGATCAATAAAAGGCAAGGGAAAGTAGTCTCTCATAGTAGATTTGTTCAATTCTCTATAGTCTACACAAAATCTCCATTTTACATTATTTTTAGGCACAATAAATAGAGGTGAAACCCATGTAATATCATTTATGGGATAGACAAAACTAATTTCCAATAGGTTTTCTATTTATTTCTTAATAATTTCTTTCAAGGTTGGGTTAATCCTCGATTGTGATTGTCTGACTGGTCTAACATTTTTAGTGTAGATGTGATGTGTACAAAAATTTGGATGTATTATTTTCATATCACTATAATACCAAAAAAAAATTTATGTGATGTACCAATACATCAAACACCTTTCTTTCTTGCTGGTTAGTTAACCAACTATTGATAGTTAACAGTTTACCCAGTTGGATAGCAATCTATTTAGTGCCTAGAACAATAAAATTAATTGTTTATATTCACTAATTAAGGAATTAAATAGACATGTGTGTTGTATTAATAAATGAAGTGTGGCTACATACTTGTAAAAAAATTCACTTTTGGAAATCATATTGGTCAATGGACTTTGAAAATCATGTAAAAATGAATTTTACCAATTTTGAGCCCAATCAACTATGGCTTGTTAAATGTCTTGTGGACTAGATAGCATGATTGGTGATCTTATGACATTGTCATTATTTTAAATAATGGAGGTGGACTCTTCCCATTCAATATTTTTCATCTTTAGAGCATAGCTATTAGTCGTCAGAGCTGATTTATTAGTCTTTGAAGCTAGACTACTAGTCTTCAGAGGTAAGCTACTAGTCTTTAGAGCTAAGCTTTCAGAATTTAGATAAAAACTATCAATATTTAGAGAAAACTATTGGAGATTATATCAAAAATATTTTACTTAATATAAAAACTATTTTACTTTAGATCTATGATTTATTGGTCTAAATATTTAATTGTTTGTTTCTAAAACTCTTGGGCATGTTTTTTTATGGTAACCATGGATAAGGAAGACACACTAGTCTAGTTATGTTTAGGTTGATCCACCCTTATTTATTAATATATACCCATTTAATATCTATCATGTGGATATATATATATATATATACCATGAATTCTATTATAAATTGTCATATTTCCAGATCTACAGTCATTTCATGTTGTAATTATGGCTAACAAAGAATGATTAGACACCCTACCATCTCTAGTTTAGGTTGAAAAATCATGAAATAAACATGATATTCCCATTATTATATGTTAATTGGTACATTCTCTATGGTTCCTTTAAGGGTATCAGTGGATTGATCTACCATTTTAAAGATTATTATTGTAAGCTACCCTATGAGAGATAAAGACTCTATTGTGTTCACAGTCATTATGTTTATGGCATCACCTAGATCTACAAGTACATTTGTAATATAATTGTTCCCAATTTTTATAGTCATCACAATACTACTAGGATCTCCATATTTATGAACAAGTATGTTTCCTACTAATAAATCAACAATTTTACG
This sequence comes from Torreya grandis, assembly GCA_037957365.1. Taxonomy (NCBI): domain Eukaryota; kingdom Viridiplantae; phylum Streptophyta; class Pinopsida; order Cupressales; family Taxaceae; genus Torreya; species Torreya grandis. Next base: position 622,491 of record JARHVA010007527.1, on the reverse strand, counting down.
AGTTACTTAAATTATTTTCTAATACTAATTCTTTCTTCTTGGTGCTCTGATGTGAAATACTTTATCAATTTGATTAAAGTTAGGAATATATTTAATGTCTCATAATAATATAATTTATATATTCACTTGTTTTAATCCATTCATCAATTTAAAATCTTCCTTAGGTTTCTCTTCCTTAAGTTTATTAGGAAAGGGAACAATAGGGGGATCATGAATTGAGGTTGGTGTAGATGTGGCTTCTACCTTTTATTCAATTGGATCTTGGATTATAATTGGATCAAGAGTGTTTTAATCATTTGGAATTTGATTTATGGTAATTATTTAATCTCTTACTACCTTCCATGATCTAAGTTGAATATTATTGTATTTAGTTGAACCACTTACAACATTACTTTCTTGGTCAACTCCATAAACAAGTGTGTTTTGCCTATTATTTAGATTTTCCTCTATATGGGTAGGTAACTATGTTTGGTTATCCTATTTATAAATTTTTGGTGTATGATTTTGTGGAGGAATAAAGACATAATATGGAGAAAAACTTCTTTGTGGCTAATATTGTTGACTTGACCATTGTGGTGGCGATTGATATACCCAATGTGGTTGTTAGATTTAACACTATGCCCAAGGTTGATTTTGAGGCATTCCCCATATTTTTGGCATAAATTCTTGAGTCTCAAATATTTTTGGCTGTGGTGGTCCCTACATTGGTGGTATGACTTGTCCAACCCATATGCTAACCATAGATTGGGAGGAAATCTTGGATCAAATTGATTTCGAGGGTGGAAGTAATGGTTTCCTTATCTTTGGATAAAGTTTATTTCCTCAAATATATGTGTTTCTTGTTTCAATTTTTTTTATCATGGTATATATGTGTTTTCAATTCTTGGTTTCATGGTCTAGGTCAGAAATACTGCATACCTCTATTTTGTCTAAGGGGCAATATTGTACTGCATGTTTGAGTTTGCATCTAGGATAATATATTGACAAATATAAATATTGGTACCATTGAATTTTGATTTGAGGACATATAATGTTTATTTCAATTTTAATTTAATGTTTTTCTTGAAATTATCAATCTTACATTAATTAGCCAACTTCAGGTGATTTCCCTAACCTTGATTTCCTTAAACTAGGTCTTGTCCTAGAGTAGTTAGTACACAATGTTAAACTTTGATCAAAGGTTAACTTATCAATATCACCCTTTCCCATTGGGTTCAATTCATCATGTGCATCATAATATAACACTTTAATAAATATTTTTTTGGATAACTCCTTATTTATTTGGTAACCACTCCTTCTATAGGTAACTATATACCTATCAAGGTAATCTTATAAGGTTTTATCTTCATTTTATTTGATATTTAAAAAGTCTTCCTTGCATTTTCTAACTCTACAATAATCCTAATATTTTTATATAAATGAAATTTCCATTTCATCCCAAGAGGTGATATAACTATACTCAATTCCCATGAACCACCTCATGGTTGCATCCTTGAGTGTGGATGGGAATAAATTCAAATTTTGATTATTTATGACATAATCATATGTTTAGTAGAGAACTTGAAATTCAAAGAAGAACTGATTTGGATCCTCTAAGGATTTGCCTTTGAAATTAGGTAAAATGGATGGTAAAATGTTTTTCATGAAAGTTCTTTAATCATGAACTAGGCTAATTGGATAGGAAATTTTTTTGTTCTATTAGGGTTATTGATTAGGGTTTTCCACATGTGCATGTTTGTCTCCCATGTTTTCTTCCCAACTCTAGTTATCAATCCAATGTAACTTTTCTTCTTGGGTGCTCAATATAGGGTCTATCTCAAGAGGAGAACCTTCAATTAGATTTCTTCTAGAGCTTGTGGATCAAATCTAACTATTATAGAAAGTGGATTTTTAGGATTAATTCTTCCTATAGTAAAATACGTTCTAAATAGGATTCTTCTTGTTGGATTTGTTTGTGAGGATGAACCTTATTTAATAGAAGAACTAGAAAAATGGATTTCAAGTGTCTTTATTTTAATTCTTGATATTTATATCAAGGATTGGATCATTTCATATTCTTGATTTATTTGGGATCTCATAGAAATAAATTATCCTTGAGAATATCTTGGGTAGTTCATAAATCTAAATATTTTACTAGATTGTTTTTGTGTTTTTTGAGTTTTATCAATGTTTTTGAATTTACTTATATAAATATAATGTAGAATCTCACTAACACTTATTGATGATTTTACCCAACAATATCACCAAAAATTATAGGCTACCCTTATACCTCTAATTTAACCAATCAATGTATTGGTGTCATTTTCTATCACGGCTAGTACTTGATGGCTATATGAAATGAGACCATTAGATATTGGAGTTTTATAGTTCATTGTTTGGGGGGTTTTACTTTGAATCAAATTTCTAAATCCTAAAAATAGTAAATAAGATTGTAACTCTAGTTTTCAAAAAATAAAATCTAAAAGGTTTGTTAGCTAAAGATCTCCTACTGCTTCCACACCATCAACATACCAAACTTAAACATCTGGAATAAGACATATGATGTCCTCACTTGACTTGACTAGTTGGGTAAGACAGTGTGATATTCTATAATTTGAGAATTCTATTCATTATCATTTAAATAGCTTTAACAATTTTAAATATGAGATGAATTAACAAACTTACTTTAATTAAAATACACACTCTTACATAAAGACAAATCACTTACATTAAATTGAAATAAATTTTCCATGTAAATTAAACACACTTGCACTAAAGGAAATTCACACTTGCTTTTGAAAAGGAAATCACTCTTGTATTGAAAAGAAATCAATCTTTTCTTTGAAAATAAATTAATTTTGTGTTAAAAAAGAAAGTATACTTTGTAGTAAATAAATTATACTTGAGTTAAAGAAATACTTCTAAGCTAAAAACTAAAAGTACCAATTTATCCTAATCTTCAAAGAGAAGTGGTCCCTTCGTACTTATTTAGAATAAGAACTATTTTACTTAGTAATGAAAAGTATCATTGAAATTTATTTCATTATCAAAAGAACATATACAGATATGAAATGATTCTTCTAATTTCTGATTAAATTTCTAACTTTTCTAGTTTTACCAACAACTAGCTATCTAGAATGAGAAAGAGATATGTATTTAATAACACCTCAGCATATATTCATTGATTAAAAAATTTGGAAATTAAAATTCCCACATATACTTATTCAAAATATAGATAATCTAGGAATTAGATCCCACACTTATATAAATGCATTAGAACTAACTCAACAAACAATAGATGGAAAATAACAAACATAAATCCAAAGAAACTTATCCAATTTTACAAAATAGAAGTACAAATATATCTAGATTATTTTAGACCACTTGGTAATGTCTAAAATAAGATATCTAAATATATAAAGTATATTTAGATACAATAGATATCTTTAAAATCACTATCTCATTTAGTAGGATCCATTTGGATGTATTTGGAGCATACTTAGGTGTCTTTAGAGCAATCTATACAGGTCTTTGCAGCATGCCTATACATATTCAAAGCATATTATATAGGTATTGAAAGCATCATTAGAGAACTTATGGAGCACCAGATCTTAAGAGATCATCTGTAGAATCCTCAAAATTATAGCTGAAAAGAGTTGCTAAAGCTGTTTGATGTCTTCTCAAAATTATCCCACCATTCTGATGTGTTTTTATACACAAAATTAGACTCATTACATCAAAGTTAGACATAATAATAAGATAACACTTTACACATTAAATATGTGCAATATATAACCAAAGGAAACACTTATGGATAGTTTGCATTAGATATAAAGAGCTATTTACAATGCTCATCAAATTCCAAGAAATTTAAGAAATGACCCTTCCCAAACTAACATTAATTTCTTGGATCCTCTTCAAATGTTTTGCATGCCAAAGAGCATAAAAAAGTCCTTATTGGGTCTACAACACCTCATTATTTGCACATATAAAACTCAACACCAATTTCATGCTCTTTCCTTTAGGTTATGACTTTAGACTTGGTAAATAAACTTGAAAAAACCTCACACATTTAAAAATTCTCTCATGAGTACCTTGTACACTAATCTTAACCCCTTATTAGGCTATACTAAGTCTCTTTACATATTAGGCCTTAAATTGCCAATCACACTTAGACCTTGAACATATCTTGAAACCTATTATAATATTTTAAACATATAATTATCATGTAATAAAGCCTCATACCTTGATCACACACTACTGCACATCATCTCATAATCCTTAGACTACTCACCTCATCATGCTACTAAGCTTGTACCTTCTTACTAGGACTTTCATGCAAAGGCAAAGCTAAGAAATGACCTAGAAACCTCCTTTGAATGATTATATACCTTATACACATGTTTAAATAGTTTCAAACATATTATAACATTATCTACCAATTATTTTCATTCATAGTAACACTTCAAGAATCCTCATTAGGTTAGGTAGAGTCTAGGACTGGTCTTATTGTATGTTTAGGCTTAAAACCATTCTCCTGAATGTTTGCTTTGAAACTTTCCTAAGTGTTTCAACACTTCATATGTATGTTTGGTAATTATTGAACATCCACTCATACCTATGTGTATTCATCTTACTAGACCACCATCTTCACATGCATGCTCATGATATGCCAATGTTACTTAAGACTAGTACTCAAAGGTATGCTTACCTTATATCCTGATCTTGACCTTGACATGTCATCAACCTTAGAATAATTACCAAGTTTCCTTCAAATTATCTCTCAACAAAGAGATAAAATGTTTCATTAAAATTTTCTCTTGTCATAAGACTTCTTTATCACATACCACTTCACCATGTGTGGCCTCAACTCTGACCTTGACATTAATGACATCCATCTTGATTTTGACATCAATGAAAACAATAATGCCTCAACACTAACATAAGTAACATACCTCAACACACCATACTAAGGAAGCATGGGGATTTGATACTAACTATAAATAAAATAGCTTAGCCTTAATATGTCAGACATAAAATAGAAGTGTTAACCACCATAAGTATAATTAAATGTTGAATCAATAAGTTAGCTACCAATGGAAAGATGTTAAGATAGAATGTCACCCAAAACTGATAGAGGTGGGCAAATCAAGTGTGAATTCAACTATTAACACTTATGAAGATCATGGTGTGTACATTTAGGAGAAGGTAGAAAGGAACTAAGGATAAATCCATCTTAAATAAGATATTTATCTACTAAAAAGACATGTATGGAAAAGTTTGAATGGAAATCCCAAGGCATTTTTAACAACTTCCAGCTACATTTGGCTAATGGAATTTACTTCTATGTTGATAAAAGCACCTTCTCTAACAAAAATTATCAACTAAATTTTTGAATCCACATTGAATACTCATCTACATTTGTAGTTAGGGTTTTGCATCTTAGAATTTTGATCTTTATTTGGTCTCTTATAAGTATGAGTTACAAATCCTTTCTCAAGCCTAGCTCTTTTTGAATTGTAAGAGGGACATAAAGAGAAAAACACTTTATTTTTATGATTCTTTGTATCTTTATATATTAGTTTTTATTTTATACTCTTTTTTATATTTAATATTGTTAAGGTGAATTTTTTAGCTGAATCATTCTATGGTATATGAAATTTGTAAAAATCAAAAAAGAAAATATTGCTGTTGGAAGACTATTGGGATTATGTGTGTACATTTTCCTGTGCATGTTTTATGATGGTGATGCCCTTTCCATCTCATATTCAACCTTCCCAAAATTCTTACACCACCTTTAGTTGGAATTATATTAGGTATGACTTAGCCAAGGAATGGTTTAATAGATCTCATTCAATCAGACATTTCACCTCGATCTTCATGGAAGTAGGATTTCTTTCTATTTAACCTTGCCCTTTTGCATTTTATTTTAAAAGTGTGTTAATTTGGAGATTTGGCATAAAAAAAGCAATCCATAATTAAATATTTATATTGATTGTTATTTCATGTTCTATTTATCACCATTGTAGCATTATTACATCTATGAATGTGGAAAACTAGTAAAGAATCATTTGTACCTTTTTTATGCAAGTATAAAAAAGTATGATTTCTATTTTAGGCTAAAACCTAAAACTATTGTCAAGAAACTATGCATCCTCTTAATTAATGTATTAATAAAAGTAACATGAACCTTAATTTTTATAATAAACCCCTTAAAATGGATAGTCCACATCATCTAGCTTAGTGAAGACCATCATACCAAAATCTAGTACATTTAGACCTTGGGGACGAATTTTCCTTGAAAAATATTCTTCATTTAAAGAGGGGAAGAGATGAATAAACCCTACCTATTATTGGTTATGTCAGAGGATAAATCAACATTTTTGTTGCTTGAATGAAGGACCCATGAATCATGAGTTGAGTTATGCATATGCCTTGTACCTAGGTCTACCTCATGGGTCTATTACTTATTAAGTAGAGTTTTAAATGGTGTTTGTGAAAAATATCAAACTTCCCGTTGACCTCACTACCTTGTATCATGAATTTTTATGCAAAGAGGGAGCATAATGAGCCAATGAGCCTGTATAATGCTTGATTTCATAAGTCATACCAAAAACTCAAATGACCTTATGTATTAGTAGAGGGTCCTATAATTTAGACATATTTGAGATATATTGATCTATTAATTTTAATGTTTTTGAGAAGAACCCAAGTTATACTTTCTACTTTATCCCTACCTATAATGAGGTAGTTAATATAGAGCAACAATGGTTTCACAAGGGATTAGTATACGAGATCTATCATCCTTAGGATAACTAGGGGCATATAATCATATCCCTATGCTAAATCAAGACATAATGAAAAACACCCCACTCATTAATTCTATCTTGGGTACTATGTATGGTATCCCAAGTCTAGTATATGTTCCATATTTGAGGAATTACATGCCTAGTGGTATGACCTATATGCCTCCCAATCATGTAGTGCCTTAAGTGAATAATTACCAATTAGTCCCAATGTCATACAATAAAATTGTTACTATACCAATCACTAATGGGTATGATACATCTAACAACACTCAATAGGTATTTGTATCCTACTTGAATCCCTAGACACCTATAAGTAATGCTCATAGCCATGCTCCCACTCCCGATGTATTCTTGCACCAACTTTTGTTAGAGTTGTGTTAGGTATGACTCAATCAAGGAATGGTTTAATATATTTCATTCAATTAGACATCTCACCTTGATCTTCATGGAAGTAGGCTTTCTTTCTATTTAGCATTGCCCTTTTGCATTTTCTTTTAAAAGTGTGTTAATTTGGACATTTGGCATCAACAAAAGTAGTCCATAATTAAATATTTATATTAATTGTTATTTCATATTGTATTTATCACCATTATAGCATTTTTTCATTTATGAATGTGGAAAACTAGCAGAGAAATCATTTATGCCTTTTTTATGCAAGTCTAAAAAAGCTTGATTTCTATTTGAGGCTAAACCCTTAAGGTATTGTCAATAAATTATGCATCCTCTTAATGAATGTATTAATCAAAGTAACATGAACCTTAATTTTTAAAAAATACCCCTTAAAATGAATAATCCACATCATCCAACTTAGTGAAGACTATCATACCAAAACCTAGTACATTTAGACCTTGGGGAAGCATTTTCATTGCCAAATATTCTCTCATCAAAGAGGGGAAGAGTTGAACAAACCCTACCTATTATTGGTTATGTCAGAGGATAAATTAACATCTTTGGTGCTTGAATGAAGGACCCATGAACCATGACTTCAGTTCATAGCCAAAGTTTTAACTAAGAGATTTTATAAACCTTTGATTCTATTGAGAAAAATCATCTCTTAAGATAGATAATATAAGGATAAATACTTGATCATAGGATACCAAAGTAGAGAGATGATAAAGGAAATTAAAAGGCTAAGCCCATTTAGTTAGATGGTAATTCACCAATAGTTATGACTAATCCTTTTTTGATCAATTTTTCATCCCCCAGCCTTTACTAATGGATAATCCCATGGTTTGACTTGGGCAAGGAGGTTATTTTAATGTAGTTCTCCTAGGCATAGCTCACAATGTATCCGAAAAATTGGACAAGTTTTATCATAAGTTTATAGTTAGAAGCATCCAAAAAAAGAGGAACATATTCAAGCCTCTATGGATATACTAATAAAAACACAAGTTCAACATGAAAATGTTGCTTGTAAGTTGTTCCAATTCCAATATGCCTTAGGGGAAATTGCATATTCCTTGTACGTAGGGCTACCTCATTGGTCTATTACTTATTAGGTAGAGTTAGAGATGGTGTTTGTGAAAAATACCAGACTCTCCATTGACCCCATTACCTTTTATCATGACTTTTTATGCAAAGAGGGAGCATAATGAGCCAATGAGACTGTATAATGCTCGATTTTATAAGTTATACCAAAAACTCAAAGCACCTTATGTATTAGTAGAGGGTCCTATAATCTAAACATATTTGAGATATATTGATCCATTAATTTAATGTTTTTTAAAAGAACCCAAGTTATACTTTCCACTTTATCCCTACCTGCAATGAAGTAGTGAATATAGAGAAATAATGGTTCCACAAGGATTTAGTGCAAGAGAGCTATAATTTTTAGGAAAACTAGGGGCATATAATCATATCCCTACACTAAATCAATACATTATACAAAAAACCCCACTCATTAATTATATCTTGGGTACTATGTATGGTATCCCAAGTCTAGTATATGTTCCATCTTTGATGAATTACATACCTAGTGTTATGACCTATATGCCTCCCAATCATGTAGTGCCTTAAGTGAACAATTACCAATTGGTCCCAATGCCATACAATAAAATTGTTACTATACCAATCACTAATGGTATGATATGTATGAAAACACTTAATAGGTAGTTGTATCCTACTTGAATCCCTAGAAACATGTTAGCAATTCTCATAGGCATGCTCCCACTCCTACCCTTGCATTCTTGAACATAAATGTACATGTGAGTAATCCAAAACCTCAAGTAGTAATCCAACACAACACTAGTGTAGACTTAGAAGTATGCTACTTGAAATAAATGATTCAATGGTTATCCAATCATGTGGTCAATTTGTAAAGATAAGGACCTAATAATGCAAATTATAATGCAAATAACCCACCTTAAGGAAAAAAATCAATTTTTAGAGGCCTAATATCGAATGGAATACTAGACTCAATAATGGAAACATGTATAGTCCTATTGACAATGCCAATTATAACAAAAATAATACTTTAGATTTTATGAATCTTGTATACTTGAATTTAATCACTTGGTGTAGATTACATAAAATGACTGACCATGCAGAGACCAACTGTGTTTAGTTTATATCTACTCAAACATATTTCAAAAGGAGATGGATATCATGGAAATAGTGACTACTCCAAATAACAACACAAAATAATATGGAGGGATCCTATGTGAATCCATAGTATTTAAAATGAATGAATTTCCATTTGAGGATGAAAATGAACCCTAAAATAATATAGATAAGGTTCACACATTTAAGTAGTTCTAAAGGGGTGAAAATTATCAATTGAGAAGTAGATCAATGAATAATTTGACTATGTCCACACCTCCAAGTAACACTCAGGTCCCACTTGATGTAAACTCAAACAATTATCCTGCCTTTCCTAAAGGACATACCATCTCTAATCATCCTAGGAACTATACAACACACACCATAGATGTAAAATAATAATAAATGGTCAAGCTAAGCTAGGATATTACTAAAGATCTCAAAAATAGTAAAGATAATATAACTATGTTTGACCTGCTTTAGATTTATAATCAAAGAGATTTGATGATTAAAGAGTTTTATAATAAAAAACGGAAATAATATAACAAAAATTCTAATGCTCATTATTATCTATATAAATAAAAAATAAAAACTCTACATTTTATTTTAATAGTCAAAATCTTCAAGAAAAACTTACACAATGATTTGATTAACATAGGTGCCTATGAGAATGTTATGCCTTGTGATATTTTCTAGAAGTTTGGCTTTACACCTACAAATGCAATTTTAATTTTTTACTAATTTTACAAAAAAGAGATGAAATTAGTGGGGGGAATAAGTCATATACACATGTAATTAGCTTCGAATCCAAAGATTCAATAATTTATTGATATTCATGTGGAGAATATCTTGGATGCTTATGGTATGCTACTAAGCTAAGATTAGTTAAGAACATTGAATGGTTACATGGTAACTAAATTTAACCACATGTGTCTACCATGGAATGGTCTACCTAACAATATAATAATTAAACAAGAACTAAATATGACACATATGATCAATGAATATAATCAAATGAACGAGATCCTATATGAAGAATCATGACTATGAGTGTACTCACTGGAAAAAGAAGAAGGGGCCCATTGTATCCTCACTATTAACATGATAAATGTGCAATAAATCTAAAAATTAGAAGAAAAATAGCTATTGGATGAATAGGACTTATATTATGCCCCTAAAATAATTGTATTTTAGAATGCATCTTTATCATGTGAGAATTTTAAAATCTAATGACTTAAGTCAGGATGAAGATTATTTAGGCTCTTCCCAAGATGAGATAAACATGGTGGGTAACTCTATCCTTGATTATCCCATAAAACAATTATCCACTGTGCCTTTATCAGTTGAAAAAATTAGCATTTACTCAATGGGAGATGGAGACATGATCTTAGGATGCCCATGTTTGAATGAAGGATCCAATTTAGGCTCTTTAAATAGTGAAATTATAGATCTAGATACACTCAAGCCTACTCTTGATATTGAATATATAGCTGAGAGTCTCTCATTAATTAATAAATAGAGTGATGGTCTAATTGAAGACATACGATACATAAAATCTATTATTAGAAGGGTAATTAATACAATATCATCATTGGATTCCCATGCTATTAATCACCAAATTACATAGTCACCACTAATGGGAAAATATATTGATTATGTACCCATCCTCAAGCAAACACACCAAGAAGTTAACATCATAATATTGCTTCCTCAACATGGATCACCAACATACATGCTAGAATATAACCTATGGACACTAAATTTTGATGGATCCAAATACAAAAGTATCTATGGCACTAGTGTATAATTAATCAATCCAAGAGGGAAGTATTACCTAGCTACATATTGCCTACAATTCACTTGTACTAATAATTTGAAAGAGTACGAATCATTGGTCCATGGACTTAATTTTTCCTTAGGGAATAAAATAAAGAATATCAGAGTGTTAGGAAACTTATAATTAGTGGATAAACAAGTGAGGAACCTCTATTCATTAAATTATAAGCACTTGTTAGTGTAACATAACCAAGTATAGAACCTAATAAAATATTTTGATGCATTTGGCATTCAGGCTCTGCCCATACAAAATAACTACATAGTTGATGCAATAGTTACTATTTCAAGCACATTAGATCCCATTACCAATTCAAGAATTAATATATTCTCAGTAGAGATAGTCTCTACCCAATCAGTACCAAATAACATTACCAATTTACAAGTCTTTACTTATGAAAAACACATATTAGACTTCATTACTAATACTAAAGTATTCACTAATCATATTATTGACATAGATGGTTGAAAATATTTTAAACTAGATGAGGAAAAGATAATGAATTTGAAGGCAAACTATATACACAAAATATTTTCAAACTTTATCAATTACTAATGTTTTCTCTCTTGTGGTAACCCATCGAGTCTCAATATCTCTCAGTGCATGCCCTAAGGGGTACACTAGGAAAGGGGTGGGTAGACATTGGTTCTTTTGAGGATTGGTGTCCCTTATTTTCACTTGCTATCTACACATTTATATCTGAGAAAACATTCCCCTATGCTTTGCCTCTTATTTTACACACTCGTTTAGTCTTTTACCACCTTAATTAGCCCTTTCCTTGACCTAAACCCCTTTTTGGTAGTTTACATGGCTATTTTGGCCATATCAACCTTGTATTCTTATTGACAAAACTTATTTGCGTCTAGGTAAGCCCTTGGTTAACCTAGTCTGTGACCTAGTTATTTTTTATAAATTACAATACTAGGTCGATCGGGTTGACCTTTTTGGCCAAAACTTTAGGAAATATTTAGGGTTAGATATGAATATATAAGGACATCCATTTCTATATTCTTAGAGAGTATGAAAGAGTTATTATTCATTTATGATTCTTTATAATATGCTCTTCCACCATTCTACTATAGGAGTCCTAGCTTAGGGTTTCTACTTGGAGAATAATCTAGTCTTGTGGAGAAGTCTTGGATTATTTGACCTTTCTTAGTGATCCTTATAAACCACAACAACCTATTTTAAATCACCATTAACCAAGGGAAATATTGAATGATTATGGGTTCATCTTCTAGGTAAGTATCTCTAACTTTGTTCCTCTCTTTAGTAGATAGAACTAACATTAGTAATGGATTTTGAATAATATTCTCTCTCCATGCATTAGAGTTTTACCTATACATATCTTAATTAATATTCTCTTATGCATGTTTACTTTTATTATTTATTACCCCCACTTTATGTCACAATCTTTGGTGAGCACTAGATTAGATTTAGCTTTACTTGTTATTAGTATAGTGAATATGAAAACATAGGACCTAGTTAGGGTTATTGCATAGTTCTACTTGACTAGAGGATTTAGAACCCTCCATAATGTTATTATTTTGGTAAGACATCCCTTAGTTAGGTCTAATGGATCCATATTGATCATGACCCCAATCATCTAATGTATCCCCAATTAGAAGTGTAAGTAGGCTCTATCTTCTCTGAGCTAGGATTGATTTGTAGAATCTGTCATATTTCCCATTATATACATTATTGTGAACCTAACATGAATATAACCCTTGTAAGTTTTATTTCATGATTTTCATTTCTATAATTTTATTATTTTTCTATATTTGTGATACTAAGTCAACTAGACCAGTATAGTTATTACCTCTTTATGCAGGTTTAACACAGACTAACATCCAAATGAATATATTTTTCTATGTAGGTCTTCATCAAATATAAGTTATTGGATCAATAGGTCAACATAGTAATCTTATGCAATTTTAGATATAAAAAATTATGTCAAATAGATCATCTTAGTTTTCTAGTCAGCATCTAAAATAATAGACTACATCAAACAAGTCAACTTAGTCTTACGATCAACTTCCAATTAACAAACTAAGTCGACTAGGTCGACTTAGTCATCTTAACAATCTTCAAAAAACAAGGTTTTATAGAATTTGTTCAACCCAGTCAATTAAATTGGTAGAATTTATAAGTAATATTCAAGGCACTTCAACAAAAAAATTACAATCCTCATCATCTTTCAACCTCCCAAGGTTCCTTTCTTTCTTTCTCTTTCAATTTAGTACTTAATTATAGTTCTATTTTGTGTAAGTTTGTAGTCTTCAAAACTACAATCCTACAATAAACTAAGTAGACTTGGTCAACTTAGTTCTATAGTATATCTTCTATCTAAAATACTAAGTTGACCTATTTGACTTAGTTTTTAAGGACTCTTACTTCTACATAATATTAATGATCCTATCGACTCTATTCTATAAAGTTTGCATATAGTGTTATCTAAACTAACTTTGTACCATTATTATTTTAGAAATTAACAACCACATGATAGTAATTGATTCACACTTTCATTTTTATCTATTTGAATTCTTATAATAGCTCACATAGTCTAATTAGGTGGTTTTTCAAAATACCATTCAGTTGTACTATTTCTATCTTATTTCACACACTACTAAATCACACAAATTTCAAAATGTATTTAACATTTTTCTTCCCAAGGCCTACCTACTTGGATTTCATCACCAAAGGGGAATCTGACTTATTTTATGGCCAAGTAAAAACATGTTATTAATGGTATATATTGACAAATCACCTAACACCCTTATTGATGTAGGATTGTGAAGTGAGGGGATAGGCCCCAAATCCAAGCCAATACCATTGCCAACACAAATCCCTTTTAACCTAAATATCCTAAAACTATCCATAGATTGATTTCTATTTCTCTACTTTTATCTAACTTTCCTATCACACTTAAATAATACTTTATAATAATCTAACAACACTTAGGATGACCATTTAGTTAGCATTTACTTTTCAGTTGATTTCTTGCTCTCTGCTCATTATATGTCTATTGTAAAAACTTACATTGTCTAGTTTTGGTGCAAGATTTTGTGTTGTGTGCCAATTGCATCATTTTAATTGGTCTAATTGTTTATTTGTTTGTTTTCACTTCTTTTTTTAATTAGATTGCAAAATATTTCCCTATCTTTAGCACATTGTCATTTTATTCAACATAGTCTCTTATAGACTATCTTTTTCCTAACTATAGTATTAAGTCAACTTGGTCAACTTTGTATCCCTTTTACCAATCAAGTTATAGTACTAAGTCAAGTTAGTTGAACTTGTTTCCTTATCAGACTATGTTTTTCCTAGTTTGCAATACTAAGTCAACCCAGTCAACTCTATATTCTTATTATTGACCTTGTTTTCCTATCTGGATGACTTGGTTCTCTATTTTTATTTCCTTAACATTATATTAATTTCCTCAAAACATCATGAAGTCCCCTATTATAATATTCTTGGAAAACTTAAATCCATTTATACACTATATGAGGAATTAATTTCTCCCTTTCTTTACTTGCCAAGAGAGACCTCACTTTGGGAGCAACTCTTCCCCTTCTTCATATGTGGATTTTAACATGGTTCAAATCACATCTCAAGATAGAGTAGGTGGATCCAATTATTTTTTATACCTATTAAGACAATTCTCATCTTCAAGTTTTTTAACATAATGTGGGAGAAATTGACACAAGTATATGCACCAATCCCATTAGTGATATACCTTCCAATAACCCTCCCCCTAATAACAATTTAGGTAATTATCCTACAAACACCAACCCACCAATTAATATGACTCAACTTATTTCACAAGTCATAAAACAAATGAACAGAATTCAAACTTATAACACCTATTAAATAATGCAATTACAATGTCATTTGTTAAATATGGCTAATCAACCTCTGATTCTCAATCTTCAATCCCATCCAAATTTTATTCCTCCAACTCTTAGATATGCCTTATTAAATTTTATTTGTCAACCTATTATGAATAAAAAATTATTAAAAATATCCAAATGAGCCTTTAGATCCTTTCATCATGTCCATTGATATTGGTAACATATCTCTAACTATCAATTATGATGGGACTAAAGACCCTAAATCTTTCCTCAAAGAATTATTTAATCTTTATAAAGAGTGGATCCAAAATAATACTTTCACCACAACTAAACTTCTAATTAAAACCTTCACTAGTGATGTACTAGAATGGTATAACCAACTTCTCCAACATTCTATTTGGAAACTTGAGGATTTAATCAATCCTTTAGTTAAAGAGTTTCAACCTAATGACCTTATCTAAAATTACCTTATCCATTTCATCAATTCTAAATAATCTCCCACCAAATCAGCTCATGATTTTATCAAATTATGGAAATATCTATCCCATAAGGCCAACCATAACATGACTGATGACAATTTATTCGAACTCTTAATAATTGATTTAACTCTTTCACTTTAATATAATGATTACAAATTTTATCCTCAAATGTTTAACGAATCTCTTGACCAAGCCAAACATCAAGACTTCCTCATGAAGCAATTTGAATCTAATACCAAATTCATTAAAGGATATTTCAAAACTTATACTAATGCCATTACCATAAATACTCCTCAAACCAAACCAAGATTTTATAAAGCTGACACTCTCCCATCTTATCACATACCACTAATTGTATAAAAAATAAAATAGTTCTTATCTCCCTCTAAACCCTTTACTTATCCTAATATCCCCCCTAAATGGTATGATCCTAATAAACTTTGTTGGTTACATGCCAACCTTAATCATTCCAATAAATCTTATTGAGGGATTAATAAATTTGTTGTATCCTACACTCTTGGTGATTATTTCAATCACAAAGCCATGATCTAAATTTGTCATTAAGAGTATAACATTGCTTCTCAAAAATGAGAAGCCCCCAAAGCTTTTTATTCTAATAACCAAAAATCTATTTCTATAGTTAATAATCAACAAAATACCAAGGATTTTTATGCTATTGATGCCAATTATGTCTAATATTACAATAATTCTCAATATGTTAATGTAGTTAAGGTCAACTATCATCGTAAGCTAGCTCACAAAGATCCTGTCACAAAACCTAAGAAGCCATATTTGGAATAACAACTTCTCAAAGATACTACAACCACTCATTTAGATTTGGAATCCCATGAGGAACCAACTCCTTATTCTAAACTCCTAATAACTTCCATGCCTTCAAAATCTACCTTATTTTCTAAACCTATTACTAATTTTTCTTCTAAATCCTATTAGAAATTTATTGATTAACTTATCTCCATACCTTTCAAGATTCCACTTATGGCATTATTTCATAATTTTCATTAACATCACAAGTTCCTTATGAAAAAATTATAAGAAAATGAAGATCCACCTTCTATAGATGAAGAACCACCCTCTATTGAGCCTCAACCTACGAATGTGTATACCATTGAATCCATTTATCCTTATTATAAGCCTTTTATTGAATTTCTTAAAGAGGAAATTATTAATTATGAGATCCTTTTTTTCACTGATTATCTAACACTATTCATTAAAATAGCCATTAATACTACCTTTATTTATAAATTTTTAGTTGACTAAGGATTTGGTATTAATGTGACATATTTATGGCTTATCCCAAAATTTGGATATAATAAGGATCATCTCAAGCAAACCCATCTTACCTATTGTGGATTTTATAAAACTAATCAAAATGTACTTGATTGTATTTTTCTTCCTCTAACATTCAGACCCAAAATCATTTGAACTAAATTTATGGTCCTTAATTTGCCTTTATCTTATAACATACTACTCGATCACCCTTGGACTCATAGAATGAGGCCATCACCTCTTCTACTAGCCAATACATTAGGTTCCTACATAATTACATATGGTATAATCATGTGGTTTATACCAAACATTAGAGTATTCAACTTCCTAAACCAAAATCTCAATATCACATTCCTATAATTCCTACCATCAATAGTGCTCCCTAGTCTAAGTTAATTAACATCAATCTAGACTTATAGGTCAATCTCACTAATTTGGATTATGATGAACATAATGGATTGATACATGCTTGCAAAACTATTAATCTACCTCTATATATACCAAAGTGGATTCATCCTTATTTACTACCTCATGATCACACTATTCCTCTCATTGATGACATCATGTATTTACCCCTCCATGTAATGCTCAAAAATATTCTTACCTAAAAGATGCCTTCACATGAAATGACTATGGAGTGGATAAATTATTCCAATATACTCTAATAATGTCTCCATGTAAGTTTAGTAATATTGTAATTTCACCTTTTGGAACTTCCCTTGAATCTCAAACATGTACCATTTCTCCAACCTATGATGATAAATGCATCTTGACCCAAGCTCAATCTCCAAACTTAGATGTTCAACATTATGAAAAAACTTTATCTCAAATACATTATTTAAATTTGGATGTTCACACCATTTACAAAGATTTTTAATTAGCTCTCAAAGGTCATGTACCTCCCACTAATACTCCATTTCTTGAAAATCCTTGGGTGGTATAACAAATCCTACCTTTTGAATATCTAAAAATTAATTCATCTTATATACCACCTACAAATCCCATCATTAGATCTAATTGTTTCCCTATCAAATAAATTAACAACACGCCAATCTCATCTGATCAATTTACTCCTTTGAATCCTAAGATTACATTATATGTCAAAGTAATAGATATCCATAAGATACATTCTAAATATGATAGACATGGTAATAAAATTATTGATCTTGAAGTAGACATTGAGTATTATGGTCCTCTTCCCACTTTACCTAGTGATGAAGCTATTATTTAATTACTTCATACCTGAGAACCTCAACATCCTTAGAAACATCACAAACTTGGAAATTTCAAAAATAAAGCCCCTTGTTTCATCAAATTCTTCACTAGAATCAATCCTAAAGCTAATCCAATTTCTTCTGTACCAAATGGACCATACCATTTTCAATATGGTAATGATATTCTTATCATAAAACTACTCGCATTGAATATGGTACTCCATCATGCCCTTTCCCTATTATAGTTTTTTGTGAACTAACACCCAATGAACATGATAAATTTACATTATTTTTTGATAAATATAATGAGATATTCTCTTGGTAATATGAGTACATGTCTGATATTGACCCTAGAATTATTGTGCACAATATTATAAATTATCCTAATGCCAACCCTATTCACCAAAATAACAAAAATTTCCATTTGAGGTTTCCACATTATGTCACATATAAATCATCAAACTTATTGATGCTAAGTTTATCAAAAATTTGGACTAATTTTAATGGGTTTCTAACATAGTCCCTATTCATAAACAATTTACCATGGTTATTCACATATCCATCAATTTCTATAATCTTAATCTTGTTTGTCCCAAGGATAAATTCCCTCTACCTTCAATAGATACCATTATTGATTTTGTAGCTTGATATGAAATGTTGTCTCTTATGAATGGTTTCTCAGGATATAATCTAATTCACATTACCCCTAAATATCAACATGAGATCACTTTCACCACATAATGGGGAACCTATTGCTATGTTAAAATTCCATTCAAAATAAAAAATGCTAGAGCTACTTATCAACAAGCAATGACTCATATATTTTATGATCTTGTCCACAAAATTGTAGAGACCTATGTGGATGACCTCATTGCTAACTCTAAATGTCACAAAACTCATCATTATGATCTTTCCATAATCTTTGACTAGCTTCTTAAATACAAATTTATACTAAATATTTACAAATATGTTTTTGGTGTCACATTTGGAAAACTATTAGGATTCTTAGTTTCTCTCCATAGAATCAATGTTGACCCTACCAAAATGAATACTATCATCAATATGCCCATCCCTAGATTCATTCCATACATTCACACTTATCTTTATAAACTTGGGGTAATTATATTATTCATCCCTGAAATGGCTTACCATATCCAATCTGTTAATTCTCTTCTTAAGAAAGGTAATGCTCTAGAATGGATGGATCCCTATCAAAATGCATTTTATAATATGAAATAATCATTTCTTCACCCACCTACTCTTAATCCTCCTTATATTGATCAAATTTTGATCTTATATACCTCTTCCACACCCATATTAATTGGGGAAATGCTTTCCCAACAAGATGATACTAGACATGAATATGCCATCTATTATATTAGTCAAGGACTCATTGACTATGAAAAATGTTACATAAAAGTCAAATGTGATTTACTTTCCATATATTTTGTACCTAAAAAAATTCAACATTATATGCTTTATTAGACAACTTATTTCATCATCCATTCCAATCCCCTTCATCATATCTTCTCCAAATATTTTCTTCCTAGAGATAGAATTGGCCAATGGATGGTCCTCATGGAATTTGATCTCTTAATTATTATAAAAAAGATATCAAAGGATAAATCATCAGTAATTAACTTGTCATAGTTCATGTGACCACTACCAACCACCTTTAAAATAGTCTTCTCAATGAATCTGCTATCCTCCCTGATACTAATAAACTAAAAGTAGTTATTGAAGAACTTCATAAAATTAATGTCAATTTATAAGAGAATACTTGGACCCTTAATTTTGATGGAACTAAGTGCCTTCAAGGAGATATGTAAAGTTTTATTCGTATCCATATTTGGAAATTAATCCCTTTATCTTTTTGATTAACATTTGACATCACTAATAACATGGTAGAGTACGAATTTTTAATCTTAGGCATGAGAGATGCCCTTGCTTTAGATATCCAATACATGCATGATTTCAGTTATTAAAAACTCATTTGATACCAATTCAATGGTGATTACCAATGAAAAAAAGATAATCTCATTTCCTATCATGAAATGAAACTACTCTTTACAAATATTTTGTTTATTTCACCATCAAACCTATCCCTTGAGATCAAAATTCTATTATGGATTCCCTCACTTTTTTAGCATCTTTTTTTATCCACACCAAGTACTTACCGATCCCAATTTTCTTATCCAAATAAAAAAATATCCATATTATATTTAACCATAAGATTCACTTATCTAAAACATTGAGGCCATCGCCATTAGACAAAGCTCAATGTATAAAGACATCATTCAATTTTTGGAACTTCAAACTTATACTCCCAACCTAGATTCTTGTAAGAAGACTCACATTCACAAATAATATTTTAAGTATGCATTTTGATATAACATCTTATATTATCACAATGATAAATGTACCTTTCTCTAATATGTTATGCAATATGAGGTTCCTCATTTTTTGAATAACCACATGGCAGAATTTGTGGTAGCCACTGTAGCAAACATGCTATAGCCTACAAATTCTTATGTATGGGATAATTTTGGCCCATCTTAAAAATGATGACATAAAATTTACTAAAAATGTACTCCTTTATTTCTTCATTATGATTTAATTCATTCACCTCTAGCTAATCTTTAAATTTTAGAATCTCTTGGGCCATTTCTTATGTCGGGATTAAACCTCATAGGCAAATTACCTCAATGTCAAGATGGGCATGTCTTTATAATCACAACCACTAAATATTTCACAAAGTGGGTCAAATATATGCCTCTTATTAATGTCACCAGTACCACCATCTCCAAATTCATCCTTAATCAAGTCATTTTCCACTTTGGTGTTCCTCATACTATCATTTCATACAATGGTGGAAATTTCAATAACAAAGATGTCAAAAAAATCTATGCTAAATTTAAAATCCATCAAAATTTATCCTCACCTTATCATCTATAATGTAGTGGCCAAGTTGAGGCCACAAAAAAATTCTTAATAAAATTATCCAAATAAGTCATGAAACCCACACAGATTGTCACCTTCATCTCTATCTTGCTTTTTGGACCTATCACACTAGCATACATACCACCACTGGGGTAAAGCCATTCTCTAGTCTATGGTTTTGAATCAATCCTCACATTACAATTTGAACTTCCCTCTCTACATATATCTCTTCATGGTATCATACCTGATGAATAATTATGTGAAGCTCACCTTCATGTTCTCAATCTCCTTGGTGAGCACCATCTTTTTGATTTACAACATAATCACTAATACAAGGCCTATATTTCCAAATAACATAAAAAACGAGTTAAATTTCACATGTGTTGGTGATCTTATCCTTAAATTAGACTAAAATCATGATAAATAAGGTAGATATGCCTAAAAATGGTGGGTCCCCTATTTAGTTAAAGGTATTCTTGGTCCAAGTACCTATCACCTTCAAACCAATGAAGGTCATATTTTTAAAGAACCCACCAATGCATAATTCCTCAAGAAGTATTTTGCCTAATCATTCCCTTATTTTTCATGCTTTTTATATGATATATATCTAACACTTTTTGTAGGATACTTAATGTGTCTCACCATCTGCAATAGTTCTCTATTTTCACAAACCTTAGTCCTTCCTTTTGGTCTTTTGGTTTCCCTTTTTCTCATGAATTGCATTGTAAAACCATGTATAGGACCAGGTCTTGCTCATGATGTACATTTATAATATTTGTTTTCATACCTTTTACACACTTTTTGACACCGTTAGGGTTTTTATTTGTGAGTTATAGTGTAACACCATGGATAGGACATGGCCTTCCTCACAAGTACCATCTTTTTATTATCCCCTTTATTTTTCCAATACATTTTATCACCCTCATGGGTTTCTCTTGTATGATTTGTAATATAAAACCATGGATAGGACCTAGCCTTCCTCATAAAATCAACATATTTTCATTCTTTTTTTAGAATGTGTTTATCAATACTGACAAGTTCTTGATCTTTGTTCTTAGTTTTAGTTTTTGCTTCTTTTGATAGTTAAGCTCTACATAAACAACCTGTGTTAGCATGTTTTCCTACATTTCCCTCATATTATGATAAGGAATCACACTTTTCTATCATTGTATCCATTATTTTCCCTTTATCACATTTTTTTTTGATTTGAAGTAATTCAAATTATTTCATGTCCCATACCTCTTTATTTACTTTCCTTTCACTCCACATTAGATAAAGCAAGTTCAAAGTTAAGACAACAGTTTTAGTTCACCTATATTTACAAGACTCTTAGACACCATGCTCTCTAAGTTTCTCTCTCTTAAAAACTAAGTCAAGTATTGAAATAAAAGTCATCTTTAGCACCCATGTTTGGTTTGGTAAATCTGTATGGAGGAGGAACATAAAAAACCATAAAAAAAGTTATAATCCAAATCATTTGAAACAAAATGAAATGATATATAAAAATCAACATGAAAATGTCAAAATCACACCAAAAGATGTGATTAAAAACACATATGCTATCTACAATTGAATTTAAAACTCCATAGTTTGCCTCATAATAGAGATAAGGTTCATTGGGGTGTATTAGGCTAGTATATTGGAATAGGAAAATTCAATAAACTCTATGGTGATGCCTAATTTCTCATGTAAATACCCAATCTTCACAATAGATCAATGACTCTATAAGGGATCCTAAAGAATGGGGAACACATTATGGGAAGGTAGGTCCATTTTATTTTTCATGCACATATCCTTCATCGTATGATCTCCATACTTAATTTATTGACATAAAACTTGTGTGGCTAAGTGAAGTTCTTTAGAGTCCTTAATTTCAATAGTCCTCTTGTTTTAATAAACCTAATTTGAGTGTCTTGAATTCAATAAAGAGTTCCTATACCTTGGTTTTTCTTTCATTCTCCCCTCCACCCCTTTCATTTACCCCCTTGATAGGAATGCGTGATTATAAATCTATTTTCCCTCTTAGATACTTCCTTCTTATTCACATCTTAAAAACATGTTAGCACTACTTTATTTCAGTTTTATCTATCATTAGAGAAAAATAACATGTTTTAAGCAATTATGGATTACTTTATTTACACCATGGGTCTACATTTTTTAGACATATTTTAATTAATTTTACCATTTATCATTGTTGTACCACCCTTTTTTTTTGACACCTAAGTCTATTCTTAATTTTATTTACTTTTTCTATTATTGAGTGAGGTTGGTTTATTACTTCTCACTCACCAGTATTGTTTTCCCTTTTTATTAAAATTTTTCCATTGATGATTGAGTAAGGATTGTTACTGATTATTTATCAATGTTGTTTTATCATTTTCTATTTCCAATATTTATTTAAGTGAGGATTGTTCTAGTTTTACATTGATGTTTGATTACCATCTTTTTTGACATGTATCCTTGGTTTGACTTGGTGAGTTTTCCTTTCTTACTTAAGGTTTACTTGTTTGAATTTATTAGTATTTAGTAGTCTTGGATTTTTTGTTACCTAATTTAATCTAAATTTTAACTTCATAATTCTGTCTAACATAGCACTTGTCACCCCAACTTGCTAAATTTGTAAGTACATCTCATCCACATAATACCAATTATTTTGGATTTACTACATTTTTTTATTTTTTCTCTTTAGTTTTGTATTTTTGGGTTTGTCAAAATTAGTTTATTCACCCTCCATAATAAAAACTACAAACACAATAAAAAATTATCCAATGATAAAGGTATGTCAAGCTACACATACATTTACTTTTCAATTATTTCCATTTCAATCATTCAATTTTAGTTATTTTTACATTAAAATACTATAAATTTGTTTAGTCTCACTATTGTGTGTTGCTATGTTATTTTATGAAATCACCATTCTTTATTACACCTAAGTGATACATGATGAGATTTGAGTAGGGCATATATATACACATAATATTTTCAAACTTTATCAATTGTTGATGCTTTCCATCTTTGAGGAACTCATTTATTCTTAATCTCTCTAAGTGCATGCCCTAAAGGGTACATTGGGAAAGGGGTGGATAAACCATTAGTTCTTCACAAGATTGGTTTCCCTGATTTTAACTTGAGATATACATACTTATCTCCTAAAAACCATTCCCCTAAGTTTTGCCTCTTATTTTACACACTTATCTAGTATTTTACCACCTTCATTATCCTTTTCCCAAACTTAAACCCCCTTTTGGTAGTTTACATGAATATCTCATCCAAATAAACCTTAAATTATTATTGACAAAACCTATTTGGGTCTAGGTTGGCCCCTAGTTAACCTAGTTCATGACCTAGTTAGTATTTGTCAATTACAATACTAGTTCGACTGGGTTAACTTTGTTAGCTAAAACTTTTGGAAGGGCTTATGGTTAGATCCACATATATAAACACATCCATTTTGAAATTTTTTAGAGATTAGGAAATATTTATCATTAATTTATGCTTCTTTACAATATTCTCTTTCACCATTCTTCTTGAAGATTATTAGATTAGGGTTTTTACTTGTAGAAGAATCTAGTCTTGTGTAAAAGTATTAGATGTTTTGGAATTTCATAATTATCCCTATAAAATACAAAAACCTATTGTGAAGCACCTTTGGCCAAGGGAGAGATTGAATCTCAA
Organism: Torreya grandis; assembly: GCA_037957365.1. Classification (NCBI taxonomy): domain Eukaryota; kingdom Viridiplantae; phylum Streptophyta; class Pinopsida; order Cupressales; family Taxaceae; genus Torreya; species Torreya grandis. The sequence continues at coordinate 597,885 of JARHVA010007527.1, read as the reverse complement.
TGGGTTCATCTTCTAGGTAAGTATATCTAACTTTGTTTCTCTCTTTAGTAGATAGAAGTAACATAAGTAATGGATTTTGAATAATATTCTCTCTATGAATTAGGGTTTTACCTATAAATAAATTAATTAATATTTTATTATGCACATATAATTTTATTATTTATTACCCCCACATTGTTTCATAAGCTTTGGTGAGAACTAGATTATATTTTTCTTTAGTTTTTATTAATATAGTGAATATGAAAACATAGGACCTAAGTAGGGTTATTGCATAGTTTTGCTTGACTAGAGGCTTTGAAACCTTCTATAGTGATATTGTTCTATTAAGAGATCCCTTAATTAGGTCTATCAAATCCATATTGGTCATGACCCTAATTATCTAATGAATCCTCAATTGAAAGTTTAAGTAAGATCTATCTTCTCTGAGCTAGTATTGATTTATCAAATTTGTTGCATTTCCCATTACATACACAAACAACATACCCAAGTGAATGGTCTTGCTTGATAGACTATTAGACATGGATTATAAAATTTTAAAATATGTTTTTACCCCTATTAAAGTCATGGCACATGATCAATGTAATCTAGGTGATGCAAATGATGTGAAAAGTGTGATTATATGCACCACATGTACCCCAAAGGAGAACAAATATTTTTCACTAGCTCTCAAATAATTCACAAATGTGATTACATGGAGTTATGAATATCTGAGGGTATTCAACACTTCAATATTGATATATATTATTCCCTTGAATCCTAGAGTTAAGACCTTTAGATAGAGATAAATTCCTATTAATATGCTACTAGAGACACTAATTTTTAAAGAAGTGTAGAAACTACTTGTAGTAATGATCACCTTCCTAGTGAGACACTCTACATTGATTTAAAACTTGGTGTCAATGAGTAACATTAATAGGGAGATCAGCTTATGTGTTGTTTTTTAAAATTAAATAATGCATATGTAAAATGACAACTACCCCTTTCCCTCATTAGATTAAATTATAGAAATTGTGAATGGAGCATACATTATGTCTTTCATGGATGGATATTCTGGGTATAACTAGGTTGTGGTCAACTATGAAGACTAGATTAAGATAGCTTTCAAAACCATGTGGGTCACATCAAAATACAATATAATGCCTTTTTTATTGATTAATGTGGGTGATATCTTTTAAATGGTGATGTACATTATGTTAAAAGACCTTATGATAAAGTGTGTAGTTGTAGACATGAATGGCCAAATAGTCTTCTCCAAGAGAAGGGAAAATTATGTAAAAGATTTGAGAAAAGTGTTACACTAGTGAAGAGACCATAGAATCCAATTTAACCTAGAAAAATAAATTTGGATTAACCCAAGGCAATCTATTAGACCATGTTATTTCAAAGTTGGTACATCAATAGACTAGGAGAGAGTTGAAGATATTTTAAAATCCCCATTGCCCAACACAAAGAAGGATCTGAAGTCATTTTTTGGAAAGATTAACTTCATAAGGAAGTTCATCTCCATATTTTTAGAGATAATTATACATCTTAATATCATGCTCAAGAATGATTCTTAAATTGAATGAATAAGTGATGCATATGTATATTTCACCCAAATTAGAGAGGAAATTATGCACACATTAGTTTTGATCTACCGTAATTACACTCAACCTTTTTATATTTACTCCTTAGCTTTAGAAAATTTTATTAATATTGTTTTGACACAAAGAGAATATATTGAAGGTAAGCAACCTATTTCATTTACGAGTTCCACTTTGATAAATGTGGAATTGAGATACACTATGATGGATAAGTAGGCTTTTATGTTGATCAAGGTTATCAAGAAATTTTAGCATTACATGATACACATTATAATCTTTGTTTTTGTTCCTAACCCAATGGTAAAATATATTTTACTACATAATGAGTTGGGAAAGAGAAGAGGAAAGTGTATGATCATCATTAAAGAGTTAGACCTTGACTTAAAATTAATGATAACTATGAGAGGATAGGGGCTAAGTAGAATGATGGTTGAATTAGATCCCCAAATCATTTTCCAACACTTAAAAATTTAAGTCATTACTAATGATGATTCATACAAAGAAGTAGTTCACTACCTATTAAACAATTAGTGTCCCAAACATTTGAATTCCTTGTTTAAGAGAGCAATACACAAGAAAAACAACCAATTTATGATCATAATAGGAATGATATATAAAAAAAAACCATGAGGGCACCTATTTTATGTGTCTTAATAATGAAAAAGTAGTTGATGTTCTTATAAACCTCTATGGAAATCATGGGACTAGGCATGTATCAAATAATTCCACTTCCCACTAGATATTGATATCTAGATAATATTGATGGACTTTTTCAAAGACACACATACACATGTCTATATATGACATATTTTTCATCTTTATACACATAGCGAGTGAACTCCAGTAATGCCTCTATTTATATTGTTTAAAGCTTGACCTTTTGTAAAGAGGGGACCAAAAGTTTTGGGGGAAAATAATGTAAATTCATCTATAGGCCATAATTTTATCCTTATTAAAGCTAAATAATACACTCATTTGGATGAGGATTAAAAATTGAAGAATTGTACAATTGACTTAGTCATTAAATTTATAAAGGAGCACATCATGATAAGGTTTGATATGCTTTGCACACTAGTATGTGACAATGTACCCACCTTTTCCTCTTTTTGATTATTAGAATGGCTTACTATCATCATGTAACCTCAAAATTCTCCTCTATTTATTTTAAATGGAATGAGATAGATAAATACACAAACAAGAATTTGATAAGTACAATTAAAAAGACATTAGAAAACAATCCCATAAATTGGCCTACTGAGTTAAAATTTACATTATGGGTGGATAGGACTAGAATTAAATCCACTATAGGCACTTACCTCTACCATCTAGATTATGTCCAAGACCCTATTTTTCCATTCAACCTAAGGATCCACACATTTATATTTATGAAGGTTTACTTGGAAGTAGATGATCAGAAATAGGCTCACCTATTGAATCTAATGTATTTAGGTGAAAAATGTAACACAACCTTTCTACATTTTAGTAGACATTAAGAGGTTATTAAATGTTGATTTGGAAAACAATATAAAAAGAAATAATTTAGGATCTATGGAATTATCCTTATGTGGGATAAGTCTCATGAAAAAAAGGGACAACATTACAAATTTATTTCATTATGGCTGGGTCCATATCAAATCTCTAAAATCCTAGGTAAGAATGCTTTTTGCCTATGGTGTCTCACTAGAGAGGATGTCTCATTATGTGTCAATGGGTAATTCCTCAAAATAATATCTAGGATTTATTGGCTTTTAAATCCCTATAAATAATTTCTCTTTTGATTTATTTGCTTTGTTTTCTTTCCCTTCCCATCCCTTATTTTTTTATTGTCTTATTTCATTAATTTATTATAAGTTTTTTGATTTTTTGTTGTTTGGTTTAGTCTCATTATGTATCTTTTTTAATTGAACCTACTATTTTAACCTAGGGGGTTCCCATGATTGGTTTAAGGATATTAAATGGGTATCTTATTTATGAATAATAATAATGGCATTCTTATGCACACAAAAATGTTTAAAACCTTGCTCAATTGTTTGCATGAACTGATGCATTTTCTTTGTATGGTTAGAATTATCAAGGCCAATGATTTGAAATAGAAGATAAGAATTTAGAAAGGCTTATTTTCTTATTTTAAATATCATAAAATGGATATAGCAAAAAATATGATACATAATGTAGCTCTGAATTTTTTAGCCTTTAATTTATTGTGCACTCATTGATTATCACTCTACCCATGGCTTGGTACCTAACATTTTATAGATAAAAAAGTAAAATATCCTTTCAAAAGGAATGCATAAAATCTAAAATCTAAAAATTATACTCAAAAGGGTGATATTTGCAACCTCCACCATAAATTTTCTATCCTAGTTGGTAGTAAAAAAGACCTTAGGAACGGACTAGAGGTATTTCTATCAGGGATATAAACACTCAGATGGTAGTAAAACAATTTCCATGCCATTTCACCCCTCAGCCAAATTCCAAAATCCTTTCTCATTTCAATAGTGTCCAAAATTTAGACAAATTTGATTTATTATGTGTGTTTTATAGATAACTAAATTAATCACATAAACTCACACACTAATGGTATTTAGGTAGAATTACAATTTAGTATATTTTGTGCTGAAGTAGAATTTCATGCCTTCATATTTTTATTTTTTTTTGGAATATGGCCTATATCTAATGGTTTTTCTTAATGAGAACTAGAGATTATATATTCTTGATATACTTAGATGTATCTCCTCATAGGAGTCACCCATTTATTTTTTATTACACAACATGCAACATTTTTAGCTAAAGATGGGGACCCTCTTTTCTTGTCTGATATTTATCCCTTAGGAATTTTTGGTGGTTTTCCTATTTAATCTCTTTATTGAATTTTCTTAAGTCTAAATATCTTAACCTTATCAAAATTACATTTTAAAAATGCTTTAAATATACCCTTTTAGTGAAATTTGACTTAGACTTATTAAAATTATCTAACTCTTTTTAGAGTCTTCTACATTCTTTCCCATAGAAATCTATCCCATTTCTTCTTTGGTTTAGTGAGAATTAGATAATTGTTTATGATTGTTTTAATTTTAACTTAGTCATTTTTTGTAAATGGGCTTAATCTTACAAAGGTTATAAAAAAGGGGCTACTTTATTATAGTAAATTGGACCCCTTTTAGACCCATTTATATTTTAATATTCTCTAAATTGGCTAAATATTTTCTTGTGTTCAACTCTTGCATTAGTCAATTTTATAAAAATGGTTGAAAACTACTTTGAAAATGAATTTGAATTTATTTAAAATGTCTTTATCTTCACTAAGTTTATGTACCTTATTTCCTTTATTTTGAAAACTTATCCATTTTAAATTTCTTATTCTTAGGCTTTTAAAATTAATAATTTTAATTGTGTTCTTTTGATTTTCTACCTGCATCTGCCCACTTTGTTTATCAGAGCTAGGAGAAGATATTTTGTATCTCCTGATACTAGTAACCCATTCATAATATCTCATTTAGGAGTTATTCAATTCTTCAAAAGGTTATTAGGACCACATGGCATTTTTTTATCTACTCCATGGAAATTTAGCATTTCAAATTCATTCAAGAGCCACAAACTCTCTTAATCAGTAGGATGTTTCCATGTGGTATAATCTTGGTGACATACTACCTTGGTTGACTCCATACACATCAAAATACTATGGGAGAGTATGTGAGTGGGATGCTACCAAGTGGCATGATCATAGTAACCCCATATGGTCTATGTAGTCTTGAAACACATTAGAGCCATAATCATAGTGTGACAAGAACATTTCGGTTATGTCAAGGATTTAATAGATAAGAGTGTCATCTTAAGGAATCATTACAGTTTAGTTATAACTAAAAATAAAATGACTTGGCCTTATCTATCTAATGAAAAATAAAAGTGCCAACCACCAGAAGTAGAATTAAATGTAGAATCAACAATGCAACTACTAATGGAAAGATGTTCAGATAAAATGTCACCCATAATTAATATAGGTGGCCAAATCAAGTGTTAATTTGAATATTAACACTTATTAATATCATGACATGCATATTTTGGATAAGTCAAAAAATCATTTAGGACACATCCACAATAAATAAGAGCTTTTTCCACTACAAGAACATGTATAAACAATACTAAATGGTAGTACCAAGGCATTTCAACCACTTCCATCTAAATTTGGCTGACATAATTTACTTCCATATTATTATAATCATGGTGTTTAATAGAAGTTATCAATAGAATATATAAATACACAATGAATACTTGGCTACTTTTGCAATCAGATCTTGACATCCTAGAATTTTGATCTCTGTTTATTCTCCTATAATTGTGACTTTTAAATAATTTATCAAATCTATCTCTTTATGAATTGTAAAATATAAATAAATAACCAAACACCTTATTTTTATGATTCTTTTTAACTTCCTAGATTATTTATTATTTCTAATATTTTTTAGCTTTGTTGTTGTTGACATTAATTTTGTAGCTGAATGGTTATATAAGATCTAAACTTTTTTAATCAAAAAGAGAAAAAATTGTGTTTGAAGGCTATTGGGATTGTGTGTGGACATTATATTACAAATGTCTTATGGTGGTGATGCCCTTTCTTTCTCACAATAAATCTTCCCTAGATTCTTAAACTATCTTTAGTTAGATTTGTGCTAGGTATGAATCACCCAAGGACTAGTTTAATAGAGCTCATTAAATTATAAATATCAATTGTATATTAATGACAATAGGAACTCTTTCTCTTTAACCTTTCTCTTTTGTATTTTATTTTAAAAATGTGTTAGCTTAGGGATTTGGTATCAACAAAATCAATCAAAATTAAATGTTTATCTTGATTGATATTTTAATTTTTATTTATCACCATTATGGAATTTTTTCATCTATTAATGTCATAAACCAATAGAGAAATTAGTTGTGCCTTTTTTATGCAAGTATAAAAAACCTTGATTTCTATCTAAGGTTAAACCCTAAAAATATTATCAATAAAGTATGAAACCTCTTAATGAATGTATTAATCAAAGAAACTTCCACCTTAATTTTTAAAATAAGCCCCTTAAAATGAATAGTTCACATTAGTTAACTTATTGAAGACCAATATAGCAAGACCTAGGACATTTAGACCTTTGAGAAGCATTTTCTTTATGAGGTATTCTTCCTTTTAGGAGAGGTAGAGCCTAATAAACCTTGCATATTGTTGGTTGTGTTAGAGGATAAATAAATAATATTATATAGGTTTGAGACCAAATGTAGGTGATATAAAGGCTATAAATTAAATCAAGAGTCACATAGATTAAGAATAAAGTTTTTGTATGTGCCCAAATTGAATCATTAGTTTTTAGTTGATATCAACAAATATTAGAGTTTTTCCTTGATTAAATTCATTTGAGTGGATTTTACCTCTATGTTTTAGTATATTCTAATGCACCTACTTGTAATATGTAATTTTCTGTTATATTAAGGCCCACCATGTGCACAATATATAGAAACTTATCTCATCATTGAAATGAAAGGTCCTCTTTAAAAAATATTTGGCTTGAAAGGGGGAAGAATGGTGGGTTGAGGTTTATATGACCACTCCTCAATGAATAGTTGAGTGGTGTCTAATATTCAATACTATCAAGAACAAATTCAAACTGCATAGAGTTCTCCAAATTATGTGTATGTGACATAATGTTCCTTTTATAAATTAAACATGTTATCTATATTTTAAAACTTAGAAAATGGAAAATTTGACTTGATTTGAGGTGTTTTATACTTGGTTAGGACATACTTCTTATGATTAATTATTAAAATTTAAAGAATAGGATTTTCTATTTGGATGTGAAAATTAGTGATATATGATTTATATATATGGAATAATATTATACTTATTGTGTATTTATATGGACTCTTGGTAGTTTATAAATCCACTAAGATACAAAACATATGGGAAAACTCATGAAGATAATATGAATTTTAAAAATGACCATTTATTGGTATAAGGATGATTTCATTAGATGGATACACCTAAAAAATTTTGTATGAATTTGAGTCTAACATACTCATTTAAAAGGGAGGAATATTGATCTAATTATTTAGATATAGTATAAGTATGATAATACATGGGTTACTAATGGAATAGGTAAATCTTGTAGGTGACTGATAGAAAATTAGGAATGTTAGATCCATGAAAATCATGTATATGTGAAACAAGGCAATGTAAGATCCATAAATCTAATCACAAGATGTGTAAGGTGAAATTAAATCAAAATTGGCATCACCAAGTGTCTAATACCATATTTTAGTGTCTAAAAATGCTCCATTTTTATTCTAATATTGAAATAAAATACAATGCTAGATTAAAATTATAAATAGATATACATAAATGTTTAAAACAAAAATTTTATTTTGGAGGAGACTTAAAAAGTGTATTTTTCTCTAAGAAACCTAGAATTAACATGTAAAAATAAAATTCCATATATGAAAATGAAATATGAAATGAGATTAGTTTTTTTAAAATTGAATATTAAGGAAAACATACACCTTTAAGTGGATGAACCATGTTTCCTTGTGATATATTGTTCATGATTCTTTATTTTTGAATCATTGGATAATTTTGCTTATTTTTGAAGCATTTTATACTTTAGGGGTGAACACTCCCATAATATATGTAAAAGGGATAGGCCATACATTGGGAATATAGATTTCTAAACCATCATGAATGGGGAGTAGTTCCTAGGCCATTGATCATTGTTGAAACACAACCATGCTACTCAATTAACTATTGTTTAACCTCAAAATGAAATGGGGAAACATATTAGGTTTATAGAGTAATTAATAGCCTATTGATCATAACTAAACATCAACCACATCACTTAATTACCTTAATTAACCATTAAATATGGACTATAGATTCAAAGTGCTTTATTCTATGTACCATTAATGCAATAATTAAAAAAATTGTAATTACTTATATATGCATGAATAAATTTCATGCCCATTAATATGATCCAATTATTAGTAACTTGATATAAAATTTTATGCATATGTATCTTATGTTGTCTCAAATTTTAAATTTTTTAAATATTGTTCTTATAAAATGTATGCATATGCATTGAATATTCCCCCAAAATATGTCTCAATTTTTAAGAATTTCAAAACTTATAACACATGTTCTTATAAAAATGTGTGTATGTATTTCATATAACCCAAAATATGTTTGAATCTAAAAATATTTATCCCAAATTTTTAACCAAATTTATAATCTAAATCATCGTGAACTCTCTAAATCCTATAATATATGCTAAAATCTAAGTTATATTTAAATGAAGGGGTGAGAATTTATGAAAATCCCATTAATATGCATCACTTTTGAGGTGAGGGATGTATCCTATGAATTAATTATCTCAAAATAAAAGATTTATCCTCATCATGTAATGTAAATAGATGTAATAATTTAGAAATATGTACTAAAATGTAGACAATACGTCATCATAGTGATGAATAGATTGCCAAAGCATATATGAAACATGTAGTGAAAGGCATATAATTGTCATCTCAATATAGGTATATAGATTAAGCATATAGTAGTAACCATAAATAATATAATACTAAAAAAAGAGCCATACAATAATTTGCATGATATGAGTATTAACACCATAGTCCAAACATTATCATGTCCAAACATACACAATAAAAACAAAAGATTTAAAACTCAATGTCACATAATTATAAGTCTCACACATAGGGCAAAGGGTTGCACACAAAGGATAATCAAATATCATACCAAGAGAAAGTAGTAAATAAAAAGGCATAAAATTATAAATTAAATCAATAAATGTCATATAATAATAAATAACATAAATAATTATAGTCAATGATTCTCCCATATCCCATCTCAACCCTACAAGTAGAAGGTGGATAGATCTCTAGTCAAATGGATTTACCTTCTTCCCTCCTGGTTTAAGCTATATTACAATGGTGTACCCAAAAATAACTCATGCCCATCTAGTGGAGGGGGAGTCATAAGGAATCTAATGGTAAATTTTTTTATAGACTACACAATCCCCTTAGGTGTAAAACCAACCATGTCACTGAATCTTCATCAACCTTATGAGGTATGGAATTGGTAGTTAAATTAGGAATAAAATAGATACATATTGAAGTAGACATAATCAATACTGATAACTACCTAGAAAGTATCTCTAATCTTTCCTAGACCATATGTAAGTTTATGGAAGATGTGAAAAGTCACCTAGGATTTTTGAAAAATTACACCATGTCCCATATGTATAGAGATGGTAATAAGGAATTTGATCATGTAAAAAATATAGGGGTATGAATCAATGTGTTTAAACATTGGACAAACATGGTTGATCTCCCATCTAAGGCCTCATCATTAATTAAAAATTATAATCCCTCTCCCATATGTCATATGACTCATCATATCTCCTCATGACCAACAATATGATCAGTAGATCTTGAAGTATGATCTATATCAATCAACACCAAATTATTACCAATGATACAAAATATTGGAATATATATTCCATTTCAATTAATAAATGCCCATTTGATACAACAAGATCACCCTAGCCAATATTAAAATGGTAATTTATTGTAGTACTTAGAGCTTTGCATTTAGAGATAATATGGGATGTGAGAGAGATAGGATAGAATTGATTTCATTTGTAGAGTCAAAGGAGGACCCTAATATTTGGAATAATCTAGTTCAAGGATGGATTTCAAACTTCATGTAAATAATTTTCAAACATGACTCAACTATCTCCATGGATTTTTATAAAGGATGGGATAACTATCTAGTAAAGATAAGGGGGATAGGGATCATGCTGATGGAGGAGATTATCAATGAAGTGGTTGGTATAAGTTGAAATAGAGTTAAATATTACAAGGTCAAAAATATGAAGAGGTCATTATTATTTTATTTAAATCTGATAAACCAGTCATCTCATCTCAAAAAGGGATTCCCTAGAACTAAACTACCTAGGAAATGGCTCATGGTTTGCCTTCATAACATGAATTATATTACCATCAAAGTAAATCATAGTATTTTTTCTCACACTCTTTTCTACTAATGAACCATTTTAAAATTCATAAGATTAATCTCCCATTTTTTTCTATTGAAGTCTCTCAAAGATTTTGTCACTTCCTTTAAGGCCAATCTCTTCTCATACCTCATTCACTAAGGGCTTATCCTTCTTATCATCCAAAAATGGGAACCCCTAAATGGAAAATATTTTAATGATTTTAATTTTATCCATAGTGGTGGAGAGGAATTTGGTGAAGATATAAAGGAGAGTCAAGAAGTTGATGTCAGAAAGGAGTCCCTATCTTTAGGGGAGAAGGATAATTCTAGTAAAACCCCCACTGAGAAAAACTCAAAATATAAATTTTAATAGGTGAATCTCATGTATATAATTAACCATACCACCCCTTTGATAAAAAAATATACCGATATGGAAAGGATTCTATATAAATTCTAGATAGAGGCAACTATGCAGCACTTGCTTTACATAAAACTAGCAAAGGAAATTAAAAACTTGAAATGGATGGTTACTTTAGATGAGGATATAATTTAGATTGGTAGAGTATTGGTGATATGGGATAAATAATATGGGGAGATTGGTATCACTCCTCCCAATAAGAAGAAGAAATAGAGCAAGCAGAAGAAGATGGAGATGAAGAAGATATCATTAGAGAAGGAGGAGGAGTTGATGATGCTCCAAAAAAGAAAGAGTCTAACTGAAGAAACCTACTATGACAAAAGTAAAAGGACTAAAGTTAAGGATAAATAATAAACCAAAGTTGGAAGAAACAAATTGGTTTTATAGTTTGACTCTGAGGACTCTAAATAGTCTTTGTTATCACTCAGAAGTGTACCCTATTGAGAATGTGTGACTCTTCTCACTTCTATTGATATAATGTAAACTCTCAAAGGTGTGGTAAATTTTATTAGAGATAATATATATAATAATGGTTGGTTCCCATTTATATTCTCACCTAATTCTCTCTAAACTCTCTTATTATGTGATTTATTGAATAGGAAAAGGATAGAAGGAGCAATGCTAAAGCTGAAATGAAAATGAAAATTAAAAATTGGGGTGATGCACCAATAATAAGGTCAAGTATGCCTATAATTTACAAACTTTTTAATCTAAATAACCTTAACACAATCATTTAATCTTCATATAATGGCTATTACATTAGTATTTCATATAGAGGTCTAGATAAACACTCACACTAGCTTCAAAGGAATGAACAATGACTGAATTGACTTCTAGATTAGGTACAAATCAGACTTATACACTTTTTATTACCTAAAATATTTCTCTTTTTTTGCACAAATGTTAAAATTACAATCATAATCATATTAAAATAATTATTTACTAACATATATCAATGAACACAAGACACACACTTCATGAGAAACTTGAAAATGGAGGAAAATTTGGTTCTTTATTACTTCAAAGGTGAAGTAACACAAATTTTGGTAGATTTTATGTAAGAAAAAAGTATAATATGATAATAATCATTTTAAAATTAATGAACATATAGAAAATAAGAAGAGATATAATACAAGATTATAGAGATGATTCCACATGCAAGTCAACTTTACTCCTTCAACTAAATTCTAACTCAATCATCAACTCCAACCTCAAACTTCACTTCAAACTCCACCTCCAAATTAATATATGGTAAATTTGGAGTTCAAAATTGTCCTATATGGATTATTTTACCATAGGAGAGATGGAGAGTTAACAAGTCAAAGGGCTCTTCGTGCAAGTGTGAGTCTTGAGTCAATTTGCTTTGATCATGCAAACATTTTGGTATTATTTAGTTTACTATTATTTTTCTTTAGTTAACTCCTCTTGGTATTCCATTCATCTTGAAGTTTGAATTCAATTACCTTCACTTACATCTTGAGTTGACTAAACTTATCTTGGCTTCAAACCTGGAGTTCAACTTGAGCTATCTTGCATGCAACTTTCATGCATGTTTAGCCTCATGTTATTTATAAAAATAGCCCAAATGGGGGAAAAAATATAAGTGGGATTAATGTTACCTTTTGAAATGAATATCTTTCATAAAAATAGGGCTCTACCTTTTCATATTTTGGAACTCCACTTTTGTAGGGCTAATTAAAGGCTCTTATTATTGAGTTGAACTTATTAAATTTATCCCAAAATGAGGTACTATAGTTAGAGAGAGGGGATCATGTGTATGTTTAGTTATCAATTACATATTATTGATAATTTATTACTTAATTATGACTATACAATCACTTCAAACTAGTTCTTCTTTCATATGCCTATCTTGTGCAACTTGGACAAACATCTTTAATGCACTATGAGAGATAAAAAATTGATGGATATTAATATTTATAACATATATTGAAAAAAATAATATTTTAACATAATAACCATGGTGTCACAGACCTTAAAACAAATTTTATCTCCAAACTCCATGTACAACTCCAAAGAACACCATTTTATGGTCTCTTATTCTCAAGAAACCCTAATCTGGATTGGGGGTCTAAAATGAGTTCCAGGCATGGAATAAAACTCCTGTTATTTATGGATATATATAAATTTTAAATACCTATAAAATTTTGAAAATATCCAAAACTCTTCACCAAACTCCCAAATAAAATTCACAAAAAGTGCTTGTTTGTTGCCCTAGGGTTGACCTAGAGATGTTTTTCAATGACATGATCCTATTTTGAATTTTTTTTAATTTAATTAGAATTTATACATACCTTTAAATTAATTATACACACTCTCAAATAATTTTTTTCCATTAGAGGGATTGAAACACTCATTTTCAACTCCATTTGTGAGTAAAAAAGTGAAGAAACCTTCATTCCCTTCATGAACAAACCTATATTTTGGAAATTTATGTATATTTAGATAAATTAAGGACATGAAAACAATTTTAAAAACTAAATAAAATCAAAAAGTAAATCCATATCAAATTTCAAAATATTTCATTTAATAAAACTCAAAATATGCACTTTTTAGTGTTTCCTAGTTTGTACAATTTCATTTCTAATCATCTATAGGTATGTTTTTTGCCATTTTATTAAGTTTTATGAGGAAAAAATACCTATTTATTTTTTTAATTTTTTATTTTAATAACCCCTCTTATCATTTTAATAATTTTATGTGGTTAAATAATCACTTAAAACACTCAAAAATTATTTTTCTGGCTATCTGTCTTGTTTGCTTAAAACTTTTATGCTTGTACCTTTGCATTTATCCATTATTTGAACTAAAATTTTTGTTTATAAATTTTTATAAAGGTATTATATTACACATAATATCTCACAAAATATTTATTTTGAAACAAATAACTCAAAAATGCAAACATACTGCTTAAAACTCAGCTATTAGGGTTTAAGAATGGTTGCATATCACATGTTCTTCTTAACGATTGTTGATAAATATAAGCCAATATAACATAAAAAAATTTAATGTAATATTTATATAATATGGGAAAAAATATCATCCTAATACCTTTATTTCGAACTCGTCTTCACCTTCATGTACCGAACATTTGAAAATTGCCTTCATTAACTTGCAACTAGCTAGTTAGAATAATACAAGAAACCTCTATCAAAATTTGGACTTATGAGATTTTAATGAATTTTATTTTGTACTTATTAATGTATTATTATTTTTTAAATACCATTTTTAACCTTAATTACATGAATGGATTCTTACTAAAAACATTCACATAAGTAACTTTGACCAATGGTGCCAAAATTATCAGTAATTGCTTCATTATTTTCCCTCTAGGTTTCTTTTTGGTTTGATTTTATATAGTTTTTTTTATAAATTTTATCTAGTGAATATTTTTAATTTGTGGCCTAAAATTCCATATTTATATGTTTTTTCCTCTTGTTTTAAGTTGAATATCTTTCGCTAGTTTTTGTAAGGGCATGGGACCCTCTTCCTAGTTTTTAACCATATCTAATAAAAAATAGTAAATGATTCTCTTATAGTAAATAAAAAAACATAAATGAAACATATAATAATTTAACATAGTGTGTGTGTGTGTGTGTGTGTGTGTGTGTGTGTGTGTGTGTGTGTGTGTGTGTGTGTGTGTGTGTGTGTGTGTGTGTGTGTGTGTGTGTGTGTGTGTGTGTGTGTGTGTGTGTGTGTGTGTGTGTGTGAATGTCACAACATGGTAAAATAGCATATCTATGAAATTTAGCACTATAAATAATATAAAAAAGAGTAAAACTTATGAAATAAATTAATGTAGTTGAACTTGATAATATAAATGCCATATAAATATATAAATTGTAAAAAGGTATCCTATGGAATAATATACCACCATCATAATCATGGCCCCTAAGTATAGGAATGACCTATATCTATGGATCCATGTATCATATGTAACTTGTAATTCCTTTATCTCACTCATTTATGTCATGAAATACATGTGAATATATAAAAACATATGTAATCTAAAAAACATGTGTTAAATAACATAATTTAATAACCTAAACTAGTATACATGGCATGCTTAGGTTTAATTATTTGTATTTTTAAAATATATTGAACAAATGTAAAATAATAACTAATGATCCAATCAAGAGTATGGTCATGTGTAGGTCTTGTATCAAGCATGGTAATGGTCACATATCATGAGATATTAGTATTAAATGTAATTTTATTTGAATATAAGGAGTTATATTTTATTGTAATGTAATTATCATTATTAACATAACTCATAGGATCATGTGTATGATGAGTTAGTCTAGGTAGCATAGTATCATAAAGTATTTGTTTCATAGTAAGAAACATTTTATTGTGTTCATTATAGAACAAATGATCTATTTTTAACACTATATTATTAAGTGATAGAGTATATAATGACCATTGTGAGTCATAAATTAAGATATGATATAATGGGCATTGAAGCACTAGTCATTTAGGAAATTCAACTACTTTCCTTGGAATTGTCTTCATATAATGAACCTAAATAGGTGGAGTGAATGGATAAATATAATTAACCTAAATAGGTTAGTTAACTAATTAATATGGTGGTGGGAATGATGGAGGAAATTCCTCTAGATAAATAAGAACTCATATGGAACACCTAAAATAATGATAACCTAATTTCCATGTATATAATTGACACACAAACATATATATACTAAAGATCATATTAAATGAAACTTATTTATCCATAGGCATCCTAACAAAATTTAACATACCCCTCTACTCTTAAGACTAATAATAAAGTATACACTACTACAAGGCCATCATTAAGATGTATCATAATTCATCCCTAGGGGATTTTTCCTTTCCATCAAAACCTTTAACTATCCTTATTGTACCATCAAATCCTTATATTTATATCCAAGAGTATAAATAAGTGTCATTTTAGAAAAGTTTTCACTTGAACCTTTATCTACCATGATACTATGTATAGGTTAAAAATAATGTATGATAAAATAATTATGTATAATTAAAATCATCATTCATAATTTCACTATCATCAAATTTAATTTAGGTCATTTTATAAATGTGTTTGTAAGTTTACCAATAAAACCATTTGATGGGTGATCATATTTCAAAGGAATAATATGTGTTTTGTATGCCATATGCATCTCATTAGTATCCTTATTTTATATTTATGCATCATTTGGAATGGGATTGAAAAAAAAAACAATTTTGCATTTCCATTTTGTTGTGGTCCTAAACCATTCATAACTATGTTAAGCTCAATAATGTTGTCATCATTAAGATCATATATATTATACCTTAGCTTTAAAAATTTATTTATATGATTTTTATCACATACATGATAATCACAATATGTAGTACTATCATATCCTTTGGTTGTATGCCTACTCATATCAACCTCTTTTGGGAGAGGGAGAGATATAAGGTTATAATAATAGTATATTAATATATTGACATAATCATGAAAAATGACTCATTTTTGGAATGGATATGATAATATGATTAGTAGGCTATAGTACTACATTAATTATTAAGTTTCCATCATTATTATTATCATTTTATTTGAATTGTGTAAATTGGTTTTCTTTTAAACTTATTATTATACGTATTTTTATCATTAGGCATATTTTTGAGCTTGCTCAAATCTATACGCATAATTTCTCATTCTCTAACAGTGTGGCATAACTCATAAAATAATTTGAATTTCTTGAAATTAGTAGACTCATGGATAGGTGTGACAAAATTTTGGTTGAAGGTATAATGTAACTCATTTTCATCCATAAGATTTTTAATCTTAGAAAACATGGTATTATACCAAATCATATAGTCACTAACGATTCATTAAATACTTGCCTAGTTTTAAAATTTGAGCCTATGATAGTTTCTCACTATATTAGTTGAAAAATGTGATATAAACTAATATTCAAAAT
Source organism: Torreya grandis (assembly GCA_037957365.1). NCBI lineage: Eukaryota > Viridiplantae > Streptophyta > Pinopsida > Cupressales > Taxaceae > Torreya > Torreya grandis. The sequence continues at coordinate 580,881 of JARHVA010007527.1, read as the reverse complement.
GACTTAATGTGTTAATATTTTGGAATGGGAGATCATAAACCCATCACAAATCATAGTCCTTAAAACTTCCAAAAATATCTTAGTAAATAATCTATCTTGGATGTATAATCTAAGCATGATGTATGAAAGGAAACTAAGTGTTACTATCGATCATATTTACCATAAAAAAATATAAACTTAAGAGTTATGAAACAAATAGGTAAGGGATAGAGTGAAATATTTTAGGCTAATGTATTATGAAGTAATGAAAGAGAAATTGTTGAGTGACTTTCTCTAGAAACACTTTGATCTAACTACAACACCTAAACCTTTAAAGATATAATAATTTGGTTAAGGGATCATATAGTAGGAAAGTATGGTATGTCACATCAGTATAAATTATAAGATGTACATAGTTTGGATATATAATAATATGAATATTAATATAAGGTAAACCATTTTGTTCATCCCAAAACTTAGGTAGTCATCACATGTGTAGCCAAATCTGTATACATAGGAATAGTAACACTAGTAGTCTTCTAAACAACTATGGTGGAATTAACAACTTGAAAAAGTATATTTTTTTATTTGATTAGGTAAATTATTTTGAGGCTAGAGATATTAATTTGACAAGTGAGGGTTTTGAAGGATGGTCCCATAACCAAGAGGGTTTGGAAGATCCCATAACATATACAGGGCACAATAAAAGGGTTTTAAGGTTTCCAAAACCATTCCAAGAATAGTAAGAGGGTTTTAAGAATCCAAAAACCTTGGTAGGTCAAAAAAATAGAGGGTGTTAAGGATCCAAAAAATATTAAACCAAGAGTTTTTAAATGTTCCTAAAGCCTACAATACAAACACGATTACCAAAAACACTAAAAAATGGATGATCTTTAATAGAATTTCCTTGGGAATTCTACTATAGAATAATATCCTTCCAAGAGAAAAAGTTTTTCTACCATTTATTTAGCTATTATGTCCTTCACACATCCTTCACACAACTATATTACATCAAGTGGGATTATCCTTTGACTAAGACTATTAACAATTGAATCATAACAAGGGACTAACCAACTCATCCCCAACAATCTATCCATGTCTTGAGTCAAAACATGACTTTTTATTTGATCATGGATAACACTCTTAGATCCAAGAGCAAGTCATAGAGATTAAAAAATATAGGGGTGGAATCCTCTATCATCCACTATAAATAGCATAGTTGTTTTTTGGTCTCTTCTATCCATGTATATCAATACTGGTCATATTTGAATATAATCTTCCATAGATCTAGTATTTAGCTAATTTTTCACATATCCTTTGTAGACCTTCAACCAATAGTAAAATATATTTATATCATTCTTAGATATGAAACCTTGAACAAAATATCTAACACTTTATATTTTCTTATTATCATTGCATGAAAAATCCATTGATTGATAAATAAAACCTAAAGGTTTTGAGATAAATCCTAGGAATCAAAATGGGTAGGGGTGAAATCCTCTAACATTGATCATCTAAAAGGGATATAGAGTGGAATCCTCTAATTTCCACCAAGTGTAGGAAGGGGTAGAGTAATCTATTATCCACCCCAAACCCAAAATATTTAATGGGGAATCCCCTAACTCCCTCCAATAAATTCCATAATAATTTCATACAACATACATTTCCCCCATTGGTTTTTGGGGTTCATACATTATCCACAATTATATAAGGGATTCAACTTACCTCAATATAAAAAAAATTGGATCAGAATTGAAGCATGGTAACCTCATTTATTAGGATTTAATTTATTCTTAGATACCCATAAACCCTCCATAAACTAGTACATTCCTCATGGGGTACAACATGACATAGGTTAAGGACCGATCTACCCATATAAGAAAAATTGCTTCCACATATGCCTACCTTACACCATATTTCCCCAAATGAATACATGTCCCTCTTCATGAGAGTGGTAGTTTGGCTTCCTCTTATTACAAGGTCATAGTGTATATCAATCTCAATGTATAACTCTATCAACATTAAAATATAATAAGATAAAAATAATAGGATCATCAGATTAAGATAGACCTCTAGATTCATGTTATTTTTAGTTGGGTAGAGGTTGATTTTATGTAGGGAAAAAATTCCTTTAGATTAATAGTTACATAATAGGATACTTTTGGTGATGGTCCACATATAGGTCTTAATATTCATGAAAAAATTGGGGCTATTCCAAAGCCTAAGTGTGTCAAGCATGTCCATATCTCTATGGACATATTATATATATTATTAAATAAGAGACACTTCTAGATATAGGTGAGTCCAAGATACTCCACCAGGGTCTCAAATCCCTAGGTCCCTCTCTTCTCCTTCACCATCATCCTCATCATCCACTTATTCCTTGCATCCTTCCTCCTCACCAGTGAGTTCTCATCGTCAGCCCAATTTGAAACCTCCACTCATTTTTCTCATTCTCATTCCAAAAATTTCAACCTCATTCAATAAAAATTTTATCACAATATGATAGCATATTATTTACAATTAAGGGCTCATGTTTTTGTTCCTTAGTTTTTTGTGCAGATTTATATTCTAGGATTAATTTTAAAACCTTATCCAATTTAGGATTATTATGAAAAATTAGACATTGCTTTAGATTCTATAGGATCTACCTTATTAAGGTCACTAGTATGGGATATATCTTGATATTGATTATTATCTTGATTAAAAAAATTAAATGAATAATTTTGTCATTAAAAATATGATAATTTTTTTATATATTCATTACTAACATTTTCATCAAAAAAAGATGAATAATAATGAATATTAATCTCATTTATTTTAGCCATTTTATATGTAACAAAAGGAATATGATTATGCTCAATATGTGCACCACTTAGTCTATCACTTCTCCTTATATGGACAACGAAACTAGCTTTTTTAGATGACATAAAATGAAACCATGAAAATATGTAGAAGGCTAGGGTTAAGGTCAAAAATATCTATTGCCTTAATGTATGGGGAAATAAGAAATATGAATTAAAACCCTAAGATAAAATTATATAACACTAGACAAAGGATGAAACCCTAAGGGAAGACCTAGGGTTTGAAGTGATCACTAAACAAATAGGTTCACCAATATGTTTTATCTTATTTTACATTAATGTGATCTAATAATATATAGTGTAGAACTTATCCAGATTATTTAATGTATGATAATAATATATAAATATGAAATAAAAAGGCACGGTATGATTATAAAATTATGATTTGTATAATTATAAATTTAATACACATAATATTTTTATAAACATTATCACTAACTAATGTTTTTTTTATTAGAATAACCTATTAAGTTTCAATCTCTCTAATTGCACACCTTAAAGGATCCACCAAGAAAGGAGTGGGTAGACCATTGGTACTTCAAAATATTGTTGTTTATTTGTATCATTATTATTATTATTGTTATTAGTTCAAATTATTTATACTATTTATACACTCACATCTTATAATACCTCCCTAAAATCTTGACATATGGCCAAGTCTAAAAAATTGAAAACCTTAAATATGGTTATGTCTGAAATCCAACATGACCCTCCAAAACCTATAATTTGAATTATATCTCCTAGAGGTCCTAAAACACTATCAAACCTCATAAAATTATAAAAATAAAATATATCTTAAAGTAAAAAAACTATGTGTCTATGTCTATATGTTAAATGTATATCTTATATTTATACTGCATGTTTTAGCACTTTTCATGCCCTTATCTAACTCCCTAAGCAGTCTCCCTTATCAAATATCCCCTAACTAAGAAGAAACCCATTTTTTCAACTATGTTGGCCACTTTTCACCCATTTTTTTTATAATAAATCATCTCATTCAATCTTGTTATAAAGCATTGCACCACTAGTTATGGAATTAGGTTGACTCAACTAACCTAGTTTGAGGCCTAAAGGTTACTTTTCTTGCCTAGCAAGATCAAGTTGACTAACCTTGTCAAATAATTTTTTTAAATGGTTTAAGGTTAATTATTGGATATAAATTCCCATTTAAATTCAATTAAATAGAGAGGGTCATTCATTTTCACATTGCTACAACTCTCAATTATATTATTTCTAAACTGGAGGAGTCACTACTTAAGCTTTTGCCTTGGAGGGAAAGAAGCTTGTCTTATGAGAGAGTATTGGATGAAAATTAGGATTATTTTAGCCTAGAGATAATTTATATAATATGTTACGTAAAAATCCACAATAACTTCTTGTAAAGCTCCATTGGCTAAGGGAGAGATTGAGGCATGACAGGTTCAATTCAAGGTAAGTATTCCTAGCTTTCACTTTTTCATTTGGTAAATAGGTATTGCACAAAGTAGTAGGATGAAGGTTGTATTAATTTTTTTTTTACCTCTACATTTAATTGAATAGAATTATCTTTTCATGTCTTATTTTATTTGATATTAACTATCCCACTTTTTCCCACAAACTTTAGTGATCACTAGATTAGATTTTTATGTATTTTAGGCTTAGCTAAAGTTATTGCATAATATTATTTACCTAGAGGATTTAAAACCCTCTCCTTTGATATTATATAATAATATATCCATTATTTAGGTTTCTTGGATCTGAATTGGTCATGTCCCAATATAAATAGCTATGCAATGAATTTCTTTGGTAAGATTACCTTATTTGAGCTATAAATCCATTAAGTAGGATACGTTTTAGATCCATTATAGTTCATTTCATACAAAAATAACCAAATGAAATTATAAAATTATCAGGTTATTGTGCTATATTGGTTTTATACTAAATGTAAGTGAGAATAAGGGTTGTAAACTAGATTAAGTGTCACTTTGGTCATGAACTAGGTTTTTATATGAATTTGGACAAAATTATCAATTTTTAGACATTATCATCTATCCCTTACCATATTCATGTAAGTATATTTTTCATTTTTATTTTGTTAAAATTATTTTTCCTAATTTTAATCTATCTATGTGTGTAATATTAGGGTTATTATGTGCATAGTATCCAAAAACCTATTCCTTCTCTTTAAAACCTGAGGCCCACATTGAACGCTAGGTGTTAGAGAGTTGTTAGTAATGTCATGGAAGTGTCCTAGTGAGTGTGAAGTGATTTGATAGCCTAGGTGATAATGGCAATGTGTGTAATGTGTTTGTTTTACTTGTTTGAAGTATGCTTTGTTGATATTTAGTGTTGACATGGATAGATATGTTTATGGATGAGTATGGAATATTGAGCATGTGAAGAGAGGTATATAATATGTTTGATATGATTTGAGTTATTTTGTGCATAAGTTAAATTCATCTGGTTATCCATATTTTCATCTAGACACTTTAGGTCTAGTGGCATAAAATTTGAGTAGGCAATTTGATGATGTTAACATTGCCACGTGTGGATGAGTCAAGAGGAAATGGTCACATGGGTTTGTTTATTTTGTGCATATTTATTATGTATCAAATTTAAATTCATGTGATGTAGTGCATAAAAATATATGCAAGTGAAAATTTGGGCTTCCAAGCATTTTAATAGTGTTTTCCCATAATTAGCCAAATTTGCAATGTGGCAAGAAGAGTAGAGTAAGCATTTTAAAGGTGGAATATATTACACACGTGGATGTTTTATGAGAAGTTGATCATATGGGTTTATTTATTTTTGCTCATAGTTGATATGTACTAAATTCTAGATCATGTGTCATAGTGTTGAAAAGCTATGTATGAGCAAAGTTGGTCTTCTAAACAAATTCTAAATCATGGTTGGCTCTGTGATAGAAGATTTTGAGAAGGTATTTTAATGGTATTAAATATCACACACATAAATGTTTCAAGATTAATTTATTACATGGTTGAATTCCAATATGAAACATGTTCATATGGTGTAAATGTGAAATCATGAGATTGAATGAGGCAAAATATATATCTATGCAAAGTAGGCTTTTTAGACATATTACAGTTGGTCCCCATACTTAGTCAATTTGCATGATGTTAAATATCTGGACCTAGTGGAGATAAAATTATTTGTAGGAGTTCATAGTTAAAAATAAAATGGTGCATGTAGAGTCAAAGGGATCAATATGATAGTTGTTTAGCAAAGATAAAGATCGAGCATCTTATAGAAGATCAAAGAAGCACATTGGCTCTAAGATGTCAAGAAGTAGTGAGATAAGGATAAGTGCACATTATTTAACGACTAAGAAAAGGTAAAGGATAAATATCTAGTGGTGTGTAGGTGTTCATATATATTTATTGAATAGTGAGCATTGATAGTTAAATACCTGGTTGATTAGCAGTAATCGATGGTACATATTGAGTCAACATTACAAGAGTGCATGAGATGAGGTCAAAGTGACTAAGGTTTAATGTTTGAGAATTGGTTAATATACATTAAATTTAAAATAATATATATGTTGTGAGATTGATCTAAATTTGAGAGGACATGATATTTAAGATTTATGTTTGAAGTTTAATAATGACCGTTTGCATTTGAATATTTGAATTTATGAAAGAATGACCAATGTCTATTTTTTGAGTCATACCTTTCGATCTAGAATGAATTTTCTCATTATTTTAAAATAAAAAATAATTAGGACTCCATGGTGAATCTAATGAACCTGATTTAAAGATCTAAAAGTGTGTATAGTCAAAGATATTAATATTTAAAGTTGACTATGTGTTCATGCTTATTTTTCAAGTGACCCGAGAAGAGTAATTGAGCTTATATAGATACTATTTTGATGTATCTTGATGAATTATATATTTTGGAGTGTTCTATAATACATGAGGATTCTCTATGTGTATTTTGGAGGCATGAACAATCTATCTTGAGTATGAACAATGCTAAATAAGTTGACTATGTATTTATTCATGATGTTCTTGTGCACTAGGTTAGTGTTTGTGTTGTATGAGCATATGTAGATGTGAGATAAGATGAATATGATCATTTGAGGATGTCTAAGGGGATATAAGAAGTGGAATCATGTATTTTAAATTGGTCTTATGTTATTTTTTTGATTGATGAAGTACTAAATTGGGTGAATAGGTCTACATGAGACCTATAAGAGCTACATGGGCCTTATTAAAATGTGTAGCTTTTTAAGGGTGACCCATAGATGCTATGGTAAACATATGAATATTGTGTTAACATGTGTGTTGATGAAATATCTTCCTTATAGGTTAATTCATGATTAATGGCCAACCAAGATGATGTTGATCATGATTGCTCTATTTATAGTGAAACCAAATGTGATGGTTTTTAGACTTATAAGTCTTGGATGAGTGAGTGCAAGTGTGGATCCAAGGAAAGGAGAGAACCTTTAAAAATTAAGGCATAGGTTAGTGAGGACTAATATATAATGAAGAGGATCTAATATGATTTTCTAATTAAGTTTTTACAAGAAGACATATATGTCATTCAAACTTATGAGCTCAGAGGAGGCAGAATGAGAAAGTTGCTTAAGAAGTTATTTGAGAGACTTTGTGAGAGAGTCTTGGGAGAGATTTAAGATATAATTTTATGTGTGAATTAGGGAGTAAATTAGGGGTAATTTTCAATATGTATGAGTTTATGGTAAGATCAATTTGATTACTATTTGTATGACCTATTGGTCATAATTCTATTGGCAGAATAATGCTCTTGTTGTTTGAATGTGAGTGAAGGAATGGTGAAGACTATGTGAGCTTGGTGGTTGATCTGAGAGGTAGATATAAGTGTTTATATTTATTATGACCAATTGGTCATGTTTTTATTGTGTTGATAGAGTTATTTTTATGAAGGTGAAGTGTGATAAGTAGAGGTCCATCATCAAATGTTGTAGACATCAATTTAATGGTGGAGTTGTTCATAGGTATTGATGTGGTTGCTCAACATCTAAGGGGGTTGTCTCCTCCTTGTAAGGTGAAAATTTATAAAAATATAGTGTTTATGGATGCTCATTTAGATTGGTATAGTATCTCCTTATGGGATTGCAATCTAACTAAAATTAGAAATGGTAGTTCCTTGATCAGTAGCTTACTTGTCTAAATTAGTTCTTATTTTACAAGAAAATAATCTAATTGTAGGTTCCAATGGGTTTTATTCCACAAAAGGTTTTCCCACATATGTCATGTGTTATGTGCTTGATCTTGAATTATCTTTCTTGTTCATTACTATGAATATTATGTATGCCTCATGAATGTATGTATTGACTTATTAAGAGTTTGGAAGGATTATAACTAAAGTTAAAATATCTAGGCTCATTGATTCACCCCCCTCTCAATGATTGTACCCATAATAATTAGTATCAAAGTGAGTCCTTTGGAGGAATCCTAATAGATTTTAGGTGATCTTAAGTAGGTACAAACATGGCTAAGTAGTTTAAGAAATAAAATCAATAGTGGAAGGCTATGATCAAGGCACTTGAAGAACATATATGTACTTTGAAGAAAGATGCCAAAGAGGACGATAATTTTATCAATAACATCAAGGTTTAGCTAGTAGATGCCAAGGAAAGTTTTTCAAAATAAATGAACATCATGTGTGATGAATAAGTTTACCATGATAGTGAAGAAGAAGTTGATTTAGAAGTTGAGTTCATGGGTGCACTTAGTGAACTAAAAAATAAAAAGAAGTAGAAACTTAAGATGAAAAATATGATCAAAGGTCTTGGAGAACAAGTCAGTTCTCTTGAGGAATGTTTGATATAATAAGTATTTAGAATAAAGTATGACATAGCTAAAGAAGCTAAGAGAGATAAGGAGACTATCCAAGTTCTCAAAGTTCAATTAATGGCTATAATTTCAAGTATAAGAGCTAAAGGGGATGAGATAATTCAATTGGAAATAAATCTAGGTTCATTAAAGGATGAGCATAAGATACTAATAAATAAGTTAGAAAATATTGAAAAGAAACATGAGAACCCTGAGCAAGTAAAGGAGAATGTAATCTTAAAGAGAAATGTTAGAAGGCCAATTAGACAACCTAATACAATAAGGTATGCAAGTTATTTTAAAGGTCTTTATTATACATGTAATAAGTATGGTTGTAAAGCTAAGGAATTTAGAAGAAAGCCAATCAATTATGGATATTTATGCAGATATTATAGAAGTATTTGGCTAAAGATTGATAACATTTTAAATATGTCAAAAGGTATAAAGGACATTACTTTTTTTAGTTGTCATAAGGTTGGACATTCTGCTAAACTCTATCCAAGTGGAGATAATAGGTCCTCAAGGTATCTCAAAGGACATGAAGCTTTTTTTGTGCATAATAAATGTCATTCTTGGTTATGGAGACCAAAGATGATTAATGTTAATCACACTAGTCCAAAGGTTGTTAAGAAAGTTGCTTTAAAAGAATGTGTTACAGATTAGTCTAAACTAAAAGGTTAATTTGCTAAGTTAGTTGTAGAAGATGAGAAGATTCAAAATATGGTATGGAGACTTGAGGTAGTAAATATTAAGGAAATGTTGGGTGAATATTTTTTTTCCAACTAACTAAAGACAAAATGGTTGTATCAACCACAATGCAATGAGATAAATCTCTCCTCTCAGTAAGGGGAGGATCCCTATAAACTATCACAAACTTAACTTATAATAAATATTAACTTAGGGGCGAGATCATATCATCCATTTCTTGTTTTTAATAAATGATGTTCACAAAACAAAGGAACACTTCCTTGATATTAACTGAATCCACAAGAAACCCATGAGAGCACAAAGTCTATCATTGCTTCTCTTACTAATTTATGACTTATATCACAGTAGAATGAGGTGTAGACAAAATTATTCACCAAATACTACAACAAAGTATAAAATTACAAAAGATAAAATTAGTTCAAAGCCTTTCCAATATCCTTTGTTCTAAAACACTAAAACACAAATTAAAGACAATTATAGTAGCACAAAGTCTCCATAATTAGCTTCAAAACATTTCCTAGATCATTTTCACTTACTCTACTTATTTGATCATATAGATAAGATTATAATAGGAAAAGGACATAAGAACAATTTCCTACATAACACAAGTTATTTCAACATAAAGTTTGAAAGGTAATTTACTTTCTCATTCACCTGATGAAATTTGATTTACAATCTGAGCTCAAATTCTCAAAATGCCTTTCAATTTTGGTAGAGTTTTGCTTCCAATAACTAAGAGAGATAAAAATACAAAAGAGGCCCTCTTTATTTATAGGGAGAGGCCTTGAGGACTTTTGGAAAAAGTCAACTACTTTGACCTAGTCAAAAATAGGAGTCCTTTTTGACTTTGACCTCCCATATTTTACATGTAATTACATACACAAAAAGTACATGTAAAAATGTCCAAAGTAGTTGCAAAAGTACATCTAAGAAGTGGAAATTAAACCAAGGGAAAAACTGATTCACTTTATATCCCCATCTTTCTTCATGTGAGCATCATACATAGTGAAAGTTGCTTACATCTTGATATTGTCTAGATTGACAATGTTTTTTAAAATCATCTTAGCTCTAACCATGGCATATTTTTTAGATATAACTGATTTGGCATGACTAGCCAACTTGGTCTTCAAATTATCTAGAGTTAACTGATTGTCTAGAATGTTTTCCACATAGTTTATTGAAAATGTCTTATCTTCAAATTCTTTCTAGAACATACCTTTAAATTTTTGAATCATTTCTTATACTGATAGTAATTATTTATCTTTTGATGCAATTCTGCAAGGTAGCTCATCCAATTTGTGCAAAAGACTAACATCACTTTGATCACTAAGTTTCCTTGAAGATTCAAGGTCATCAATCAACTCTCCAAGCACCTGACTCTTATATTTTAATGTCTCTTTAGTTTCAATGTAAGAGTCTCTATCAATAATGATCCCAATGGATATTAGGGTGCTTATTTTTAGTTTCCTCATTTCCACCTATTTATCAAGATAATTTTTAGTGATTTCAATGTCATGAGAAACAACATTGATGAGATCATCAAGTCCTTCTTTTATTTTTCTCATTTAATCTATCTTCTTAGATAACTCTGTGAGTAAGGAAACTCCTTGTGCACGCATCTTGTCCAGGTACTCTTCAAGTACTTTTCCCTTGAGGTAGGTATTTTCACTTTTTAAAAAATGGGGTCTTCTATAGAAATGGCCTCAGAAGCTACCATTTTTGAAGTGAAAGTGATTCTCCTGGCCACAATAGTCAATTGCTCCACCATGGCTTTGTAGCGATCCTTCATCTCTTTCTCTCTACCAAATTTCTGGATCGAGATGTCCATGGCCAACTTCATGTCACTCTTGGCACTCTCATGAGTTATATTACCTAATTCAACTCTAGAGATAGAGTAATCAGTTATATCCAAATTTTTAATGGCTGTATCTTATGAAGGTCTTGTAATTTATAAAAATTTGTGTCCCTTATCCCCAATCATCTTTGAAAGAATCCTTGGCTTTTTTGGAGCCTTGGCTTTTACTGGCATCAACTTATTGAAATCAAAGTCATCTGGAGAGATGGCTTGTTTATTCCTTTTGGGAGTGTAAGCTGATAACTATGGTGGGATCTCAAAAGTACTTATATTAGGATCTACCTCCATTATTGGTGTCATTAGAGATGTACTTGTACAAGTAGTAGAAATAATAGGTGGATTATCAATAAAAACTACACCTTTTACTAAGTGATCAAAAGTAGAACCATCTCCAATAACAAAAGATGGGGATGACAAACTAGGAATTGACCCTAAGGAATGAAGAATATCCTCAAAAGTGTTATGAGGGTTGTCAAAAACCATTTTGTAAGAAGAGGATGATCCAGAAGAGGGAAAATTAATTGAAGAAGCAGGTGAAGGAACTACAATAGGTGTGTCATGTAGAGAAGAAGAGAATCTTGTTCCTTGTTGCACATTATCTTGTGGAGATAAAGTTTCCTTTCCTCAGTGATTTGTAGGCCTATCATTAGTATCCATCTGTTCCATTGTTGGTTCTTTAGTGCTTTATTTCTTAACCTCCACATCTTCTATTTCTAACTCTTTTTCCATAACTTTTGACTTCTTCATCACAAATATGATCTTTGACTTATGTGGCCTGGAAGAAGAAGGAACATCACTTTTATTCTTCATCTTATTTTATACTCATCTTCTTGTTTCCTCTTGAAATTTAGCTTCTAAACCTATGATGAATTCTTTTAAAGTGATTCCTTTATTTTTTAACCAATTATTAGTGTTTTCCAATATTGGTTCAAATATTTTCCTTAAGGAAGTTAGCTACTTTTGTGACCATTAGATTGGGGGAAGAGGGGCATTGGCAACCTATTCAGTAATGTATCTATCATTAATAAAATCTTCATCATCCACTAAATTCTTAGGGATATCATCAAGTCCCAAATATTATATCTGCTTAAGAGATAACCTACTGTAGTCCATTTTCCTTACATCTTCTACTGTCCTCAAATCTACCCAAACATCTTCAATCATAGGTTCATGAAATTGAGTTTTTCTCTTGATTATGTCCTTTACACCCCTGTAATCAAAATTTGGTCTTCTTTTAAACTACTTCATGGTTACGATCTACATTTTAGTTTTTATAAATCTAGCTTTCCCAGTGGTTAACATTGAAAACCTAACAATTTCAATTGGGAACATGAAACCAAGATTCTTGAGTTCCATTTATTTATTGTGTATGACAATTATTTGCTTGCATAGCTCTATCAAGACCAATTTGTCTAAAGGGAATCTTGGAAGCATATAAGGATGACCTTGGAAAAATCCAACTCGTAGGTATGAAAATAAAGAAATTAAAATAACATACATCCAAAATCATTCACAACTGCCCAGGCCTCATTTAATATTCTTCTTTGTTCTAATTGAGGATCAAAGAGACATAAAATATTGCAAAGAAAGCATCATTTACTCTCCTAAAATGATGAATAGAACCCTTAAATGTTAAGTGAGAGTAGTATTGATAAAATAGGGTTACTCTCCTATCTCCTTCTGATGTTAAACATGGAAAGGTTCTCATCAAAGCTGTAATGTACACCAGGTAGGAAGTCATGTATAATTTGAAGGTAGTGGATACCTTCATCAATTGCTCATCTAGATCATTGTTGACTTTTTATCCCCAGAAGATGATTTATTTTCCTTGGAGAATTATCTTAATGAAGGGATACATCCACTCATGAAATTGAGAGGAAGAGGGAAAACCGCTTACCCTACTGAGAAGAGTTATTAGATCACCAACTTCTTCTAAAAAGTCACTCCTTAGAAAACTTCATGGCCACCTTGAAAAATTTACCCTTGGAGTCTTGAGTCATTTATTGTTTATTAATTTCTTCACTTTTTTAGGATCTTTTTCGTATTCTCTTTTTGCCTCAACAAAGTCAAGCTTTATCACTTCTATAGCAGGAGGGCACATGATCACTTTATCAATGAATTCTGGATCTAGTCTGATTATCACACTACCACTAGCATCCAACACAGCCCTAGTATCTTTATTATAGAACTGAGCACACTAAAGGATGAATTTTGTGTTATGAGCCACTATAGGAAAAGAAGATACTAGATGAATATTAATTTTGATTATCTTCTTCATTTTAGAATTGATATTGCTCAACCTAGTTCTTTCCATAAACTCAGCCATGTCCACATGACCAATTTCTATATCTCTAATGTCATCAACATTAGAAGTTACCAAGGTGATTGGAAAAACACCTTGATATTTATACTTCATTTCCTTCAACTTCTTTGGAGAAATATCTGTCATCTAAAAGAGATTTTATCAAGAGGAAGCCGATGAAGAAGGATCCATTGAAAAAACCACAACAAAATCTATGATCATGCAATTAGGATAAATACTGGTAATTTGGAAAAACTGCATGTCAATGATCACATCTATGGGGAAGCACTTGAAAGGGCTAAAGTGTGAGCAAGCTAAAAAGCCAGAGGAAAGTAAGCTCAAAAAAGCGAAAAATTAAAATTTCCCAGAGTTAGGAAATTTGAGAGAATATTTGCATGGGTGGAAAAATTTTCCACCCTTGCATATGGCAGGTATGTTTCTTCAGTGGTGAAAATCACTGACCTTGTAGGTGAAAATTATTTTCATGTAATAGAAGTGAAATATGATGCCATTACATGTCATTGAACTTCATTTTCATGTGGAAGTGGCACAAAATGCTAACATTTTAGGTAGGATAAACTTCAGTTGCATGAGCAACATAAATCACCGCTTAGGCATGATTAACATGTAAGCATAACGAAAAATGCCACTACTGCAGGGAATGGTAGAGATGGGATTTTGCATAAGGGTGGAAAAATTCACTACTCTTGTAGGAGGAAACTCACTTGTAAGTGATGAAATTTGATTTTTTAGGCTTTTGCCTAATAGACTTATTTAGAGAAGTGAGTGTAGCTATTTTCAAATGATGAGAAAACATAGGTCAGGTAGAAACCAGTTTGACATGCACTAGGGTTTTAACATTCTTAGCCATCGAGGCTCACTAGGGTAAAAAAATAAAATAAAGGGGGAGCTAAACTATAGAAAACAAAACCTAAAAATAAATAAATAATAAAAAAAATTGAACTTAAAGGAAAAGAAAACCAAAAAATAAAAACCTAGAAGTAAAAAGACTAAAAAGCAAAGTTTACTAGTAATTATGAAATCCTAAGCTTAAAGTTGGTGAATTAGTAATCCTACTCATTCACATAGTTGAATGATTGTAGGAAGGAGGAGCAGATAACTTAAAATGATAAAAACAACAATAAAATGGCAATAAAATGCCCCAAAACAAGTTCACCAACTCAGTACATATTAGCATAAATGTTTTGCAAGTTTCAATAGTTGTGAAAGCTTGTGCTCGGGTGGCAAAAATCATCGCTTATGCAGGAGATGGAAAAAACATGCACGGGTGGTGAAAATCACCGCTCGAGCATGTGTTGGGGGAAAAACATATACCAGCAAAAAAATGCCACTATTGCATGAAGAACATTAAAAAAATGTAGAAGTGTAAAAAAATTCCACCAATGCATGGGGAAAAGGAAACTTTTTAATACCTTAAAAATGATCAAAATTGACATTTTGATCAGATAAAGAGTACAACAGGTTTCACATTTTTTGAGAAAATGTGATGTGGGAGTGTTGAAAACTTTCCCAGGATGTTAGTCAACTTCACTTGAGAACAAGAGAAACTTGCCTCAAATGATGAACTTAGAGTGAGGATTATGAAAAGGACAAGTTTCATAGGTGTTGTCCACAAAAATGAGCATGGCTGATTTTGAGAATAACAGCTAGCTCTAGCTAGGGAACTTCCATTAATTGTACTTTGAAACAATCAAAGGGAGTAGAATCTAGTCTCTAAGTGCCTTTATCCATGTCATTGGGCCATGGAGTCAAGATACCAAAAATAAAAAGTCACCAAAAGCTAAAAAAATAAGCAAAACAAAATAAAAATGATACAAATTTGCAAATGAACTTATCTAATTCTTCAAGGATTGAAGTGCTTCAGATGCTACCCACTGTGAGGCGGTGAGAATGGTATTCTATTTTGATATTCCAGCAAGAAACTATTTCACCACTAAATTGATGATTGGCAAATGGACCTCTCCATAAGGAATCAAATTTTCCATGATTTCCTTTTGGTTCTCTCCTCTTGTCTCATAACAAGACTCGATCTTTAATCTAAAACTCATGAATCCTTACTTTCCTATCAAATATTTTCTTTACCTAATTTTGATGTTTAGCAATACAGTCCACTACCATAGTTTGTTGCTCTTCTAACTCAATTAAATACATGATTCTCTTATCAATAGAATTTTTAAAAGTTTGATCTTCTACTGCCTTTGCCAACTTCAGTGTTGGTAGCTCCAGGGTAATTGGTATCTCCATATTCAAGCCATACAAAAGTTGAAATGGTGACATTACTATTTCCCTCTTAGTCATAATCCTATCCACCCATAAAACATCAAATTATTATTTATGCTAAGTTATGTGATTGTCATCTACCAGTTTCCTAAAAATAGTAACCAGATTCTTGTTACTTGATTCCACCTAACCATTTCCTTGTGGATAGTAGTCTGAAGAGTGGGAAAGAACAATCCCATGATTGTAGTAAAAGTTAGTAATCTCATGAGAAGAGAAACAATTGGAATTATTTGATATAATCTTATTTGGAACTCCAAATCAAGAAATAACATTTTCCTTAAGGAAATTACACACTACTTCTGAAGTAGCATGCTTAACTAGAATGGCTTCCACCCACTTGGTTAAAAAATCTATTACAGTGAGAACATAGTTGTGTCTACCACTTGAGGATGGGTTCATGGTGCTAGTGAAATCAATACCCCATTGCTGAAAAGGTTCTTCAATCACCATCGGATTAAGAGGTAATGTGGCCAACTTAGGTTTCCGAATGAAACATTGACATAACTCACACCTACGTACCCAATTGTATGCATCTTGAAATAGTACAGGCCAATAGTATCTAGATTTTAGAATTTTGTGAGCCATCACAGGTGTGGAAAAATGTCCTCCACAAGCCAAATTATGTAAGGACTCCAAAAGTTTACTTTTTTGCATTTTATCCATGCAACAAAGAAATACCCCATCAAGGCTTGTTTTGTACAAACCATTATCCCACAAGACATAGTTATTAGCATTCAAGTTAACATTTCTTTTTTCTTTATAAGATAAATAGGTAGGACACTCACCATAAGTAAGAAAATGAGTGATATTGGAATGCCACTCATCAGTAGTAGTGACAAAGAGAACTGTAGGCATATCTTCAACCTTTGCTTCTTCATGTCATATTTTTTTGGTATGTTATCAAAAATTAATTGACAGAGACCTCTTCCCTACACAAGCTTAGTAGGTTTGATATCAAGATCAAACTCTTGAATTTTAGAAATGCAATTTCCCCTTTTTGTACCAAACTTTGTTTGGTTTAAAATAGACTTTATTATTGTATTAGGCACTAAAATAGTAGTATGTGAATTCAGAATATAGAATTGAAATTGTTTTACCAACTTAACCATGGCATAAACATGATTCTCCATATTTGAATATTTCAATTCATGAGATTTGAGGGGAAAAATCATAAATGATATGGGAGATTCCACACCTTTGTTCTACTAAACCAAAATGGTTGAAAGTGTATGTTCAGAAGCATAGCTATATACTATGAAGTCTTTGGTATAATCTAGATAAACAAGGATTAGGGCATGAGCAATAGCCTTTTTAATAGCTTAAAATGTTGTTTTACCTTCTACAGTCCAACATAAAGTAGCTTTACCCTTCATCATGTCAATAATGCGGTGAGTTTTCTCTATGAATTCAGGAATGAACTTTCATAGAAAATTCACCTTTTCAAAGAAAGAATGAATTGTAGTCTTACTAGTAGGTAGAGTAAGATTTTGGATAGATTTGACTCTTTTTGAGTTAATTTTTGTGCCTTATTAGGATACAATGTGACTGAGTAGTTTACCTTCTATAACCTTAAAAACTGACTTCTTTGGATTGAGAGAAATACTATTTTGCCGACAGTGTTCTAGCACTTATTTTAAATGAAGCACATGATCAAGACAATATTTAGAGAATACAGTCAAGTCATCAAGATACACCATGATGAACTTCCTTATTTCATCTCTGAAGTCAAGGTCTGTTGCTCTCTGAAATGTGGCACCAACAATAATCAAACCAAAAGGCATTCTACGATATCCAAATGTGCCCTAAGGTGTAGTGAAAGCAATTTTATGTTGATCTACTTCATTAACTTCCACTTCATTATACCTGGAAAAACCATTTAACATAGATAACATTTTTGAGCTGGTTATTATTTGCAATACTTGATCCATGATAGGTAGAGGATTGTTGTCCTTTAGAGAAGACTAATTGAGATTCTTGAAATCAATGCAAATATGAATCTCTCCGTTCTTTTTTATTATAAGAACTATGTTCATGATCCAGGTGGAATGATGAATTAGAAAAATTATTCTTGCATTCAACATCTTTTGAATCTTTGAAAGGATAGTACCAAATATTTTGGGATTGTATTACCTTTATTTCTACTTGTGAGGCAATGACCCAACTTTAAGAGGAATTTCATGCCAGATTTCTTTAGGCCTGAGAGATTTCAAATCATCATAAGAATATACCAAAACATCAATGTAATGGTGAAGAAGAGTAATGAATTTGAAATTTTCATTAGAAGTGCAACATTTCTCAATGTTAACCATTTTGGGATTTTATTTCATACTCAAATTTATTTGATCAAACTCCTTAGAGGAACTTGAATCCATTTGTCACTACTTGATATACCTATCATGCTTATCAAATAACTTCTCAAGAGAAACTAAACCTTTTGGAATTTTATTCTTTTTGAGTTGAAGAAACTCTTCACCAATTTGTGAATCTATTTTAAGAACTGATTCTTGTGGTGGAGAGTCACTACCTTCAAAATAAAACTCCTCAAATATATCCATCTTTTCCAGAAAAGCAATGATTTGATTGTCACCATTAAACACCTACCAATGGTTGGCATTATCAGATACACTTGGTTGAAAGAATAGATCAATAGTGTATTTTTTCCCTTTGAAATTTTTATGAGGAACCATAAGGGTTGCAGAGACAACCAATGAATCTACATTATTATTAAACTCTCTTAGTATTATAGAAATATTGAAAGCATCAAAACTTTTCATGCAATCCCATAGAAGATGGTGATAATGTCACAGTCTTTCATTTTTGGTTTGGTACAGACTTCTTACTTGACAAACCACCAATTCAACATCTCCTTAGGCATGAATAATTTTAACACCTCTAGCATGAACAACTTTTAATCCAAGTAATAATGATTCATATTCAACAATGTTTTTAGTATTGTCAAATTGCAACTTATATGAGTATGGAAAAATATCTCCTTGTGGGGATATCAAAACAATTCTAGCTCTATAACCGGTAGAAGAGTAGCTAGCATCAAATTCTAAAATCCAAATATCATTATAATTTGATCTTCTTAAAGATTTCTCTTCATTAGTGAGGGAAGATTCCTTTTTACCTAGACTTTGCTCTAAAAATTCTTCCAATTTTCTATCTAAATTTTCTGAATTATCACCTAATGAACATTAATCTGATAATATAAAAACAACTTTAGTGGACAAAAAATAATTACCTATTCCTGTGGATTCAAACAAAATTTGAGCTTTAAGGTTTGACATTTGGGTAACAATATATTTTGACTCTTTCTCAAGAAGAAACTTTTACATGATGCCTTTAATAGGTATCCTTACTTCAGATAGATCCATGTTCAACTCTCTACCTACATCCTTGCAAAAATTACGTTTGAGCATAATTACATAGGAAGCTAGAATATCGGCCACTAAGACTGTCATCTTAATCCTCTTATCTAGAAAAACTAAAAATGCAAATTAGGAATCTTTGATTAGACCCAAATGTTGTACTTTCTTGTTTTTCATAGAGAAACATCTCCCAAAAGTCTTAGTTAAGGTAAGACTGAGAGAATCTACTATCTTGGTGGGCATAACATTATTAGAGACTCTAGAGTCTATTATATAGTTGCTCAACTTATGACCATTTATCAATAGAGAAACATAAAAAGGTTCTATTTTTCTAGGGGCGACAAGAGGAGTAGTGATAAGACTATTTTGGGTGGATTTGTTCTTTGAGGGATCATGAGTCACTTTTGGAAAATCTTGTTTTATAGGGATGGTTTTGTTTTTGATGTATTCAGTCAATCTATCAAACTATTTAGGATTGGCTTGTAAGTACTTAACTTCAAACATTTGGATCTTGGTCTTCCTAGCATGATCAATTATGTCAAATAATTGAAATGAACTAAAAATAAAAGAAGGAAGTCCATCATTATAATTTTTATTTGATGTGGTACTAATTTAAAAAATAAAAGTAGAAGGTACATGTTTGTTTGAGGTACTTAATTTATTCTTGGTCACCGAGTCCTTTGATTGGAAAGGTAGTGAAGTCCCCCATTTAAAAATTGAGATCACTAGCTAAGGCTCTTCTCTTACTTTTCCCTTATTAGCTTATTGAGTTAACTAGTTTTGGGACCTAGTAAAAACATCATATGATCCATCAAACACTTTTACCTTTTCTATAGCTTCATCTTGGTAATTTAGAAAACCAATGTTAGAGTCGCTAGCTAATTCTTCTTCTCCTTCTACAAAGAGATTAGTGTCATCTTCTTAGTCTAACTCAGGTTGGAAAGAGAGATCATATTTGGCTTCATGATAACCACTACTGAGTTGAATGATGTTGCTTTAATGGCAAGCTTCCCCTATGTGGGAGGAAGATGATTAGATTTCCCTTGATTTTTGGTAGCATTGCCTTGATATGAGTTGTTGGGAAATGTCATCCTTGGTATATCTCTATAGGAAGGAGGGTAAGACATACCTTGGGACATTTGCCTTTTTATAACTAGCAATTCAGTTACTAACTTTTGTACCATAGGATCGGTGGTGCTTGTGGAAAAACTTTCAGCAGATGAGGAAAATTTATTTTTATTAGAATATTTTCTTATCTTACCTACCAAGATAAGATCATCTTCAACCTCAGTAGCCAAATATAATCAATATAAAGATATATAGGACCAACCTACCTCAATAAAAAACTCACTTTGGGAAGTTGAGAATTGATGAAGAAGCACTTCAGATTTTCTAGTGTTGGCTAAGAAATTATAGGAATCTTATTCCTCAGCTTATTGAATTTAGCAAAAAGGTCTTGCATTGGCTCAGGGGGCTCTTTCTTCATTTACGTAAGATGAGCCAACAAGGCATGTACATCTTCTGTGGGTTTGAACCTAGCCTCAAACTTGGCCTTGAGAGTGTTCCAATCAGTTATAGTCTAAGCTTGAAGATGATAAAACTAATATGTGGTAGCACCTTGCAATGTTTTTACAAAAAATATTACCACTATATCTTCATATTCAGTTCTTATCACACCAAAGAATATGTAGAAAGCTACAATATGCTCATCAAGATGAACTTTCCCATCACCATAAAACTTAGGAAAATTCTTTCTTGAACTATGAGGAAGTTCATGTAAAGGTGGGGTTAGATTTAGGGGGATAAAAGTGTTACCCCAAGGGCCTTAGGATACCATGATATGATGATTAAAAGAAGGGATAACAAACCTTTATGGAGTATGTATAGATAAATCTCTACTAATAGTAGAACTAGAACCTTCACCTGGTATTAGAGACCTGATGTTGGTAGGAGTAAAACTCCTAGTTCGCTGAAGGTGAGATAGTGGAGGAAAAAGATCAAAATTATTTTTTGCACCAAGTCAAATACAAGGTCAACAATACCTTGAGTTCTCTAGCTTCATGTATACGATGGATCTACCAGAATGTAGAATGAGAAAAAACTAGAAATACTTCAATTTGAAGCATGAAGCATCAAATTGCACGTTTTTCCCTAGTGGAGTTACCAAAAACTATTGGGTGAATATTTTATTTCCAAGTAATTGAAGATAAAATGGTTATATCAACCACATTGTAATGAGATAAATCTCTCCTCTCAGTAAGGGGAGGCTCCCTATAAACTATCACAAACTCAACTTATACTAAATATTAACTCAAGGGTGAGATCATATCATCCATTTATCTTTTTTTATAAATGATGTTCAAAAAACAAAGGAAAAATTCCTTGATATTAACTTAATCCACAAGAAACCCACAAGAGCACAAATTCTATCATTGCTTCTCTTACTAATTTATGGCTTATATCATAGTAGAATGAGGTGAGGCCTAAAGTCTTCACCGAAAACTACAACAAAGTATAAAATTACAAAAGATAAAATTAGTTCAAAGCCTTTCCAATATATTTTGTTCTAAAACACTAAAACACAAATTGAAGACAATTATAGTAGCATAAAGTCTCCATAATTAGCTTCAGAACATCTCCCAAATTATTTTCACTTACTCTACTTATTTGATTAGATAGATAAGATTATATTAGGAAAAGGACATAAGAACAATTTCCTACATAACACAAGTTATTTCAACACAAATTTTAAAATGTCACTTACTTTCTCATTCACCTGATGAAATTTGATTTACAATCTAAGCTCAAAGTCTCAAAATGCCTTTCAATTTTGGCAGAGTTTTACTTCCAATAACTAAGAGAGAGATAAAAATACAAAAGAGGCCCTCTTTATTTATAGGGAGAGGCCTTGAGGACTTTTGAAAAAACTCAACTACTTTAACCTAGTCAAAGATAGGAGTCCTTGTTGACTTTGACCTCCCATATTTTTACATATAATTACATATGCAAAAAATACATGTAAAAATGTCTAAAGTAGTTACAAAAGTACATCTGAGAAGTGGAAATAAAACCAAGGGAAAAATTGATTCGATTTCTATCCCCATCTTTTTTTATGTGAGCATAATACATAGTGAAAGCCACTTGCATCATGATATTGTCTAGATTGATAGTGTTTTTAACAATCATCTTAGCTCAGACGATGAAATCTTTTACAGCTATGACTGATTTGGCATGACTAGCCAACTTGGTCTTTAGATTATCTAGAGTTAACTGATTATCCATAATGTTGTCCACAAAGTTTATTGAAAATGTCTTATCTTCAATTTTTTTCTGGAATATTCCTTCAAATTCTTGAATAATTTCTTCTATTGAAAGGAATTAGTTATCTTGTGATGCAAGTCTGTAGAGTAGCTCCTCCAATTTGTGAAAAAGAGTAACATCACTTTGATCACTGAGTTTCCTTGAAGATTTGAGGTCACTGGTCAACTCTCCAAGCACCCGACTCCTATATGTTAATGCCTCTTTAGTTTCAATGTAAGAGTCTCTATCAGTAATGACCCCAATGGATATTAGGGTGCTGATTTTTAGTTTCCTCATATCCACCCATTTATTAAGATACTTTTTAGTGTTTTCAATGTCATGAGAAATAGCATTTATGAGATCATCAAGTTATTGTTTTATTTTTCTCATTTTATCTATTTTCTCAAATAACTCTGTAAGGAAACTCCTTGTGCACGCATCTTATCCAAGTATTCTTCAAGTAATTTTCCCTTGAGGTAGGTATTTTCTACTTTCTAAATAATGGGGTCTTCTATAGAAATGGCCTTAAGAGCTACCATTTCTGAATTGAAAGTGATTCTCCTGACCACATAAGTCAATTGCTCCACCATAGCTTTGTAGCAATCCTTCATCTCTTTCTCTCTGTCAAATTTCTAGATCAAGATGTCCATGGATGACTACATATCACTCTTAGCACTCTCATGAGTTATCTTACCTAATTCAACTCTAGAGATAGAGTAATCAGTTATATCCAAATTTTCAATGGCTACATCATGTAGAGGTCTTGCAATTTCCAAAAATTTATGTCCTTTATCCCCAATCATCTTTGAAAAAATCCTCAGCTTTTTTGGAGCCTTGGCTTTTATCAGCATCAGCTTATTGAAATCAAAGTCATCTAGAGATATGGCTTGTTTCTTCCTTTTGGGAGTGTAAGGTGATAACCATGGTGGGAGCACGAAAGTACATTCATTAGGATCTACCTCTATTATAGGCATCATCAAAGGTGTACTTGTACAAGTAGTGGAAACAATAGGTGGAGTATTAGTAAAAACTGCACCTTTTAATAAGTTATCAAAAGTATAACCATCTCCAATATCAAAAGATAGGGATGACAAACTGGGAATTGACCCTGAAGAATGAAGAATATCCTCAAAAGTGCTATGAGGGTTGTCAAAAACCATTTTGAAAGAAGAGGGTGATATAGAAGAGGGAAAATTAATTGGAGATGCAAGTGAAGGAACTACAATGGATGTGTTAGTTAGGTAAGAAGATATTCATGTTCCTTGTTGCACATTCTCTTGTGGAGACAAAGTTTCCTCTCCTCATTGATCTGTAGGCCTATCGTCAGTCTCCATCTATTTTGTTATTGGGTTTTCAGTGCTTTATTTCTCAACCTCCACATCTTCTATTTTTGACTCTTTTTCCATAATTTTTGACTTCTTCATCACAAACATGATCTTCAAATTATGTGACCTAGAAGAAGAAGGAACATCACATTTATTATTCATCCTATTTTTCTCTCTTCTTCTTGTTTCCTCTTGAAATTTAGCTTCTGAACATATGATGAATTCTTTCAAAGTGATTCATTTATTTTCTAACCAATTATTAGTGTTTGCCAATATTGGTTCATATCTTTTCCTTAAGGAAGTCAGCTCCTTTTGTGACCATTGGATTCAGGGAAGAGGGGCATTGGAAACTTGTTTAGCATTGTATCTATCATTAATCAGATCTCTATCATCCACTAAATTCTTAGGGATATCAACAAGTCTTGGATATTCTATTTTCTCAAGAGATAAACTACTATAGTCCATTATCCTTACATCTTCCATTGTCCTCAAATCTACCCAAACATCTTCAATCATAGGTTCATGAAATTGGGCTTTTCTCTTAATTATATCCTTTACACCCCTGTAATCAAAATTTGGTCTTATTTTGAATTACTTCATGATTACGAGCTACATTTTAGTTTCCATAACTCTAGCTTTCCCAATGGTTAACACTGAAAACCTACCAATTTCAATTGGGAACCTAAAACCAGGATTCTTGAGTTCTATTTGTTTATTATGTATGATAATTATTTGTATGCATAGCTCCATCAAGACCAATTTATCTAAAGTGAATCTTAGAAGAATATAAGGATGACCTTGGAAAAATCCAACCTATAGGTATGAAAAAGAAGAAAATTTCAAGAACATATATTCAAAATCATTCACAACTACCCAGGCCTCATCTAACATTCTTCTTTGTTCTAATTGAGGATCAAAGAGACACAAAAATACTATAAAGAAAGCATCATTTACTCTTCTAGAATGAAAAATATAACCATTCAATGTTAAATGAGAGTAGTATTGATACATTGGGGTTACTCTCTTATCTCCTTTTGATGTTAAACTTGGAAAGGTTCTCATGAAGCTGCAATATACACTAGGTAGGAAGTCATGTAGAATTTGAAGGTAGTGGATACCTTTGTCAGTTGCTCATGTAGAGCATTGCTGACTTGTTCTCCCCAGAAGATGATTTGTTTGCCTTGGAGAATTATCTTGATGAAGGGATACATCCACTCATGAAACTGAGAGGAAGAGGGAAAACCTCTTACCCTATTGAGAAGAGTTATCAGATCACCAAGTTCTTTTGAAAAGTCATTCCTTGGAAAACTTCATGGCCACCTTGACAAATTTTCACTTGGAGTCTTGAGTCATTTATTGTTAATTACTTTCTTTACTTTTTTAATATCTTTTTCATATTCTCTTTATGCCTCAACAAAGTCAAGCTTTATCACTTCTGCAGTAGGAGGTTAGATGAATACTTTATCAATGAATTCTAGATCCAGTCTGATTATCACACTACAACTAGCATCTAACACAACCCTGGTATATTTATTATAGAACTGAGCACACTGAAGGATGAATTCTATATTATGAGCCACTATATGAAAATAAGATACCATATGAATAATAATTTTGATTATCTTCTTTATTTTAGAACTAGGATAGCTCAACCTAGTTCTTTCCACAAAGTTAGCCATGTCCACATGACCAATCTTTTTATCTCTAATGTCATCAACATTAAAAGTTACAGAGGTGATTGGAAAAACACCTTGATATTTATACTTCATTACCTTTAACTTCTTCAAAGAAAGCTCTATCATCTGAAAGAGCTTTTATAAAGAGGATGCCAATGAAGAAGGATCCATAGAAGAAACTATAACAAAATCCATGATCATGCAATTAGGGTAAATATTGGCAATCTGGTAAAATTGAATGTCGATGATCATGTCTATGGGGATGCACTTAAAAGGGATAAAGTGTGAGCAGGCCAAAAAACTAGAGGAAAGTAAGCTCAGAGAAGTGAAAATTCAAAATTTTCTAGAGTTAGGAAATTTGAGAGAATAATTACATGGGTGGAAAAATTCACCACCCTTGCATATGGGGGTTATGTTGCTTCAGCAGCAAAAATCACTGACCTTGTAGGTGAAAACTATTTTCATGTAAGAGTGGCAAAATATGACTCCATTACATGTCATTGAACTTCATTTGCATGTGGAAGTGGCAAAAAATGATGACATTATAGGTAGGATAAACTTCAGTTTGCATGAGAAGTAAAAATAACCACTTAGGCATGATTAACGTGTAAGCATGGTGAAAAATGTTGCTATTTCAAGGAATGGTAGAGATGGGATTTTGCATAAGGGAAAAAAAATTCACCACTCTTGTAGGAGGAAACTCACTTGTAAGAATCATAATTTAATTTTTTAGGCTTTTGCGTAGTAGACTTGTTTAGAGAAGTGAGTGCAACTATTTTAAAATTATGAGAAAACATAGGTTAGGTAGAAAATGGTTTGACATGCACTAGGGTTTTAACATTTTTAGCTGTTGAGGCTCACTAGTGTAAAATAAATAAATAAGGGGGAGCTGAACTATAGAAAATAAAACCCAAAAAGAAAAAAATAAGTTAAAAAAATGAACTTACAGGAAAATAAAACCAAAAAACAAAAACCTAGAAGCAATGAGACAAAATCAGAACTTAGCTGGTAATTTTGAAATCCTAAGCTAGAAGCTGGCAAATTCATAGTCCTACTAATTTGTGTGGTTGAATGATTATAGGGAGGAGGATAAGACAACTTAAAATGATAAAAACAACAATCAAATGGAAATAAAAATCCCCAAAACAAGTTTCACCAACTCGACATGCATGGCCATAAATGTCGTGCGAGTTTCAAGATTTGTGAAAGCTTGTACTCAGGTGGAAAAAATCACTGATTATGTAGGAGAGGGGAAAAACATGCATGGTTGGCAAAAATCATTGCTCGAGCATGTGTTAGGGTAAAACATGTATCAGTGGCAAAAAATTCCACTATTTCATGAAGAACATCAAAAAAATGTAGAAGCAGCAAAAATGCTACCAATGCATGGGGAATAGGAAAATTTCTAACACCTTAAAAAATGATCAAAACTAACATTTTGATTATACAAAGACTACAACGGGTTTCACATTTTTCAATAAAATGTGATCAGGGAGTGTTGAAAACTTTCCCATGATGTTAGTCAACTTCACTTGAGAACAAGAGAAACTTGCCTCGAACAATGAACTTAGACTAAGGATTACAAAAAGGATAAGTTTCATAGGGTTTGTCAACAAAAATGAGCATGGCTGATTTTGGGAACAATAAGAAACTAATATTTTTATGTCCAAGTGTCTTGATGGATTGGTTTCTAATATGGAATAAGGATCAGAAGTGAAGGAAAGTCAAGAGTTTTTGTTATTAGCATTTGTTTACAAGTTTGAGGCAAAGAATATGTTAACAATCCAAATAGAAATGGAAAATCTAAATTCATTTCAAGTCAATCTCAAATAAAAAGCCATGTTTTTGATTGAGGATAGTTCTAAGACTAAGAATAAGAAGAAGAAATCAATATCAAATGACCAATGAGGAAAAGGAATATGAGTAGTTATAGGCAACTCCTAGTTTTAAATTATTCTAGGACATTATGGTTGAGTGTGTCTCTATCTAGGCTTCAAAGAAACACTTTTTAGTCAAAAGGAAGATTGGTGGCCATCAAATATTATTTGATTTGAAGATATGAAAAAAAGGTATGTTTGTTCATTCATTTTTATATATCTATTTGTTAGAGAAAAGAATCTTGTGAAGAATCTCAGTGTTCCTATCTTGAGAAGGAGTTGGCATGTTAATCATGGTTTGGATGCTATGCTATAAAGGTGAGTTTTAAATATCTAACTACATATTAGTTTGTGGTAGATGCTAGGTGAGCCTATAAGTTATATAACTCTCTTCTAGGCCTATTCCTAGATTTTACTAAGTTTTTTAAGGCTTATTGAGTAGTTGTGTATGCCATATAAGTTTAGTGGCTTGAAGACATGCATTATGTGAAGGGGAACATATATGATGTGTCTCTATATATGCTTCTTAAGATACTCCTAATAGTGGAGAAGCAATTATTGTTGTGGTATTATTGAGATGGTCCTAGAAGACTAGAGTTTAGTGTTCTTAGTTGGAATAGGTATGTCCAGATGGAAAAAATGTTGAGGTAATGTCATGATGTTGATAATTGTATATGGAAGAAGTCTATAGGGTTAGATCGAAGGTTATTAGATGGAAAAGGAGTATTTTTGATTTGTCAAGATGAAATTTTTGCATAAAAGGGTTTGTTGACCTTATTATATCATGATCCAGGTGGTTTTATGATTTAAAGGTATGTTGAATTCAATTTGGAGATTTTTGTTAGCTTTTGGGTTTCCTTGTTTGTGCTTAAGAGCTTACAGGTCTTGAAATGGGTTATATGAAGTAAAATTTCCCAATGGTGTGGAATCTCAAATCTTTGTCTAGAAGTGTGTAATAGTTATCTCTAGGTGTACAAGAAGTTTCAATAGTGGACATTGACTAGTACGTGTTATGTTGACCTTGTTTGTTTTGAGATTCTAGGGTTTTGGGCTTTACTAAAAAAGGTATTCTACCTTATGAGTTTATTTTTGAGGCTTATTAATATGTTTAATGGGATAAATAGGTTATCAAATCAAGCTTCATATAGTTTTGAATGTTTTTGGTTCTCAATTTGTTCATGTTTTTGTTAAGTTGGAGGCCTAAATGGGTAGTAGGTTTGTGAAAGAAGTAAGTTTCATAGGATTATCTAGTTTTCTAAAACTTTTTTTCTCAAGGTGGCATATGATATTGATATAGATATGAAGTTTCAAGTCTTGAAGTTATGTATATAGAAATTTGTGGGTTCTACAAGATCTAGGTAGGGCTACAAGGTGTCTAGACATGCCTAGTCTTGAAGATGTGCTTTTTATTTAGATTCTCCAAAATATCAAGTCATAATTATTTCAAGGTATGTTCTTAGGTTGGTTTATTTCATGTTTCCCATTTGGTATAATGTACATGAAAATTTGGTGGTCATGGAAGTGTCTTGAGAAATAGGGTTGGTAAGCCTGCATAGTGGTTCTTCATGGTGTGTGGAGATATGAAGATGATAAAAAAGTTAAATTTCTTAGATATTTTAGGGGGATTCATTTTTAGATGTTTCTTGGTGAGTTCCATAAAATATTAGTGGTTTTTGTGTGTTCTTTCTTCATTTTTTGTAATTCTTGGTTGAAGAAGAGTGTTGGCATAGAGCAAGAGGAAGTTATCAAGGCAAGAAGAGTTTAGATCAAGGTAAGGGGGAGTTTTTATCATATTTATAGTATTATAATTTATTATTTATGTTATTTTAATGTCTTCAAGATCATTTGGTTCCCACTTTGTCATTATGTTAAAGGGGGAGAACGTTCCTATTGTGGGAGTGCTTGAAGAGAGAAGGTGAGTTGTATATTATTATATATAATGTTTGTTGTCATCAATGATAAATGGGGAGATTCCTATAGATTTTTTAGTGGTGTCATGGAGGTGTCCTAGTGAGTGGATGAAGTGATTTTATATCCTATATGATAATGACAACATGTGCAATTTGTTTGTCCTAGTATGCTTGGAGTATGCTTAGTTGATCCTCAGTGTTGACATGGCTAGAGATGTTTAGGGATGAGTATGGAATATTAATCATGTTTAAATATGTCCCTAATATGTTATATATTATTTTAGTGCTTGTTTACATAAGTGAAATTCATCTGGTTGTACATAGTTTTCATCAAGACACTTTGGGGCCAGTGGTAGAAAATATGAGTAGACACTTTGATGACATCACCATTGCCACATGTGGATGAGTCAGGAGAAAATTGTATAATAGGTTTTTTCATTTTTTATTATTTATTATGTGTAAATTTTTAGGTCATGTGATGTAGCACGTTAAAAGATATACAAGTTCAAAGTTGGGCTCCTAAGCATTTTGATAGTGTTTTCCCATAGCCAAATTTGCAATGTGGCAAGAAGAGCCAAGTAAGATTTTTGATGGTGGGATATCTTGTACATGTGGATATTTAAATATAAGGTGATAATATTTTTTTGTTTATTATTGTACATAATTTATTTTCACTAAATTTTATATCATGCATCGAAGCATGACAAAAGTTATGTAGGAGCAAAGTTGGTCTCTTAGACAAATTATAAAGCATAATTAGCTCTATGATAGAAGATTTTGAGAAGGCATTTTAATGGTGTTATATATCACATGTGAAAAATTTTCATGATAATTTCATTATATGGTTGGATTCCCTTATTAAATGTCTGCATATGTTTTAAATGTGAAGTCATGAGATTGATCAAGGAAAACATATATATGTGCAAACTAGGCTTTCCATGCATATTGTAGTTGTTCCCCATACATAGTCAATTTGAATGATGTTAAAGATATAAACCTAGTGGAGATATAATGGTTTATATGATTTTATACTTCTAGATCCAATGGTGCACATAGATTCAAATGGGTCAATATGATAATTGTTTAGCAAAAATAAAGATCGAGCATCTTACAAAAGATCAAAGGAGCATGTTGGCTCCAAGATGTCAGGAAGCAATAAGATGAAGACAAGTGAATGTTTTTTAATGAATAATAAATGTTAAAGTATAAGGATCCAATGGTGAGTGGGTGTTCATAAATATTGATTGAATGGTGGGAATTTATAGTTAAAGACCTAGTTGATCTACAGAGATCAATGATGAGAAGTGAGCCAACATTATAAGGGTGCACAAGATGAGGTCAAAGTGACTGAGGTTTAATGTTTGATAATTATAGCCTATGTATTAAATTTAAGATAATATCTATGGGGAGATATCGATCTAAATCTAAGAGGACATGATATGAAAGATTTATGTTCAAATTTTAACTGTGATCATTTGCATTTGAATATTTGAATTTATGAAGGGAAGATAAGTATCTATTTTTTGAGTCATATCTTTGAATCTAGGATGATTTTTCTCATGCTATAAAAATAAGAGATGAATAGGACTCCATGGTTAATCTAATGAACCTAATTTAAATAATTTTAAGTGTGTATATTCAAATATGTTAATGTTCAAATTTTACTATGTGATTGTGTTTATTTTGCAAGTTACCCGAGAAGAGTAATGGAGCTTATGTAGATAATGTTTTGATGTATCTTGATGAATTGGATATTGGGGAGTGTTATAGATTATATGAGGATGATATATGTGGATTCTATATGTGTGATCAATTTATATTGATTAAGAACAATTCTTAAGAATTTGACTATGTATTTGTTCATGATGTTCCTATACACCAAGTCAATGTTTGAGTTATTTGAACATATGCAGAGGTGAGATAAAATTATTATGATAATTTAATGATGTTTAAGGGACATAAATAGTGGAATCATGGAATCGATGAAGTGATAAAATGGGTGAATAGGTCTCCATGAAACCTATAAGAGCTACAAGGGAGTTATTAAAAAGGTGTAACTAATTAAGGGTGACCCATAGATGATATGGATAAACTATGAAGATTTTATTGAGATATGTATCAATTAAATAGATTCATTGAGGGTTAAGGCATGCCTAGTGGTTGACCAATATGGTGTTGATCATGATTCCTCTATATATAGTGAAACCAAATGTGATGGTTTCTAGACTTGTAAGACTTGGATGAGTAAGTGAGATTGTGGAACCAAGAAAAGGAGAGAGCCTTTCAAAAATAAGGTACAAGTAATTTGGTATAAGATAATAAAGATCAAATACCACCTGTGAAAAATTTAAAATAATAATATCAATACAAAACATAATTGCATGAATCCAAGAACCACAATGAATATCACTGGGATAAAATGACCAAATTAATGACTAATAGTTAGTCCCAAAACAAAGTTAAGAAAAAAAGGTGAGTGAGATTGTAGATGACCTTAATCATACCAAATAATTAACTTTTATGTGGTAAAATGGTTCATTAACTACATAATAAGAAAAGTCAAGCTAGTAGGTGACATGTAAGTCTCTTAAAAGCCTCTAAAAGGAAGAGTCTTTTGAGATAAAAGGGTTTTGAGAAGGTTGGAAAAGTTAAGTAGTTTAAAGATGTTGATCAGTAGTTGATAATTAGATGAACCCAAAAAAATAGGATACTAGTAACCATTACAACCATGTTGTTGGAATAACCTTAGATAGTTAGTGGACATGAGTAGTAATATTATATAAAATTATTAATAGTAGAAAAAATATGTAATATTGTCAGTGCCATGAGCACCTTGTAACTAAAAGCCTCAATATAATGAAATTTATTTTTCAATATCACTATGTAACTAGTTATGCCTATGATAAGTTATTATCTTGTAAATAAAATAGTATTATGTTATACTTTGTAGGATTTGCTTGTTAAATGAATGGACACTTGATTAATATATAATTGATAAGGTATTATATTGAATATGTGTATACTACTCGTTTTCCTTGTATGAATGAGATAGAACCAAGCACATTTTGATACCAATGTGCATGATTGGTATCACATTGAGATATTATTTTGTCCCATTGCATGTAAATAACCTTGACTTACTCCAGTTTTACCTCTTTTTATCTATGATGAGAACATAATCCCAAACTCAAGTGATATGTGATCATAGATTAAATTGGTTAGATGTTGAATAGAGTAGATGGATCAGTGTATTGTGACTAATAAAATAGATTAGACTAAAAAAAAATATGTTTCATTGCTAGGAAAAGGTTGTTTCTTCCCTATAATATTAAATCAAAGTTCCCAAGAGAAATTACCAATGGTTAGATAATCCCTTACATGAATGAACCATGCCAACGACTAATGGAGAGGTGGCATGATATTTTGATGATTGAGAGGAGATTTTCAACATCGAAGGACCAAGAAAGCATGATTTTAGTAGGTGTATATGTGATAAGAATTGATAGAAAGTGATGGTAAAAAAGGAGTCTAGATAAGGGGGGTATAACATAGGATATTTTGTAATGACATGTGAAAATTGGGAATGGCATGAATATGACTCTCATGTAGAAGTTTTGTGGTTTGGTAATAAGGAATTAAGCTGGTTATGAGTAATAGGGAGACTTTGAATAAGAATTTGAAGTATCCAAGGATGGATATAGATTCAAAGAAGTTACCAAATTTTTCTCAATTCCCCTTGACCTAACAGACAAGTTGATGCACCCCACTCTGAATCAGAAGAAAGATTTAAAGACATTGTAGATTTAGGTAGTATAAGAAAATTGATTGCCCACTATGATGAAGGAAATATGTTAGAGTATGTAATCCCTTACCCACCACTTAACCTAGTGGTCATACAACATACACATACTCTAGTAATTATGTAGTTTTGTATCTTGACCTAGGGAGGGATTATGGTACCTCAGATAGGGAATTCAACCTAGAGTGGGGTATTAGGGTCTAGAGGACCATTGGTGACCCAATAAGAAATTGAAGTAGCTAAAGGATCCATTATGTAGTTGAATTTATTATTTCATGTAGATATCTAACTAGCTAAAGGAAGTCAAGTGTCAGGCATTCCATTAAGCACCATTCCAGTGATACAAGCCCTATAGGCACTTATTTCACATATGCCTACCATATAGATCTATTATGAAATGTCTTTGAGCTTATTGAAGTATCATGGGGTTGAGAACACCATCTATT
This sequence comes from Torreya grandis, assembly GCA_037957365.1. NCBI lineage: Eukaryota > Viridiplantae > Streptophyta > Pinopsida > Cupressales > Taxaceae > Torreya > Torreya grandis. The sequence goes on along the minus strand of JARHVA010007527.1, from coordinate 547,352 downwards.
ATTTTCATAAGTTTGATCTCATCTAAAATATGAAGGGAGTGACTTTCCCAAAATGTAAAGAAATATATGTTCCCACCACTCTACTAGATCATGTGCATACCTAGTATAGGATGCTATATTTGACCCAGACAATTGTGGATAATGAATACTTGAAAGCCAAATTTATAAAGTATTTTTGCATCTCTAAATTTGAATACTAAAGAATTTTTTCACTCAAGTAAATCAAGATATAATCAATAGAGATAATCTAAGCATATGACACTAGGTTTAAAACCTTGGTATGTAATGTGTCTTATGAGATCCACCTAGTATAACATGACCATTGGTTCATCAAATGGTTTCTAGTACTATATACACATAATATTTTCAAACTTTATCAATTACTAATGTTTTCTATCTTGAAGGAACTCATTGAGTCTCAATCTCTCTAAGTGCATACCTTAAGGGGTGCAATAGGAAAGGGGTAGGTAGAGGATTGGTGCTTTATAGGATTATTCTCATATACTACCACTTGTTATCATTCTAGCTATCTCTTATAAACATTCCCCTAATCTTTGATTCTTATTTTTCACCCTCCTCTAGTCATTTATACTTTCATTAGACCTTCCTTAGCCTAAAATCCTTTTTATCAATTTATGATACACTGACAAACCCATCGACCCTGTAATCTAATTAAAAAAATCATTTAGGATCTAGGTTGAACCTTAGCCAACATAGATCAAGGACTAATTTATTTTTATCAATAAATATAAAAAATTGATTGGGATGAATCTATCATTTAATTTTTTTGAAAGGACTAGGGTTATATTCAACTATATAAACACATTCATTTGTGCTTCTTTATAATATGATATTCCACCATTCTACTTGAGGAGTCTTAGCTTACGGTTTCTACTTAGATAACAATCTTGTCTTTTGGAAAAGTCTTGGATGATTTGGTCTTTCTTAGTGATCCTTAGAAACCAAAACAACCTCATTCTAGGCACCTTTGGCCAAGCAGAGATTGAGTCTCGATGGGTTTGTCTTCAATATAAGTATCTCTAGCTTTGTTCCATTATTTAGTAGATAGAAGAATAATAAGTAATGGATTTTGAATATATTACTCTCTATATGAATTAGGGTCCTACCTATGCATAACTTAAATAATATTCTCTTATGCATGTTTAATTTTATGTTTACTAACCCCATTTTGTGCCACAATCTTTAGTGAGCACTACATTAGAATTTTACTTTGATTTTGTCATTTGTACATTGTGAGCATGAAAACATAAGACCTAGTTAGGGTTATTACATAGTTTTTCTTAACTTGAGGATTTGTAACTCTCCCTAGTTATATTATTGTCATAAGAGATCCCTTAGATAGGTATATCAAATCTATCTTGGTCATGACCCTAGATATATAATGTATCAACGATCAGATCTATAAGTAGGATTTTTATTCTCTAAACTAGGAGTTATTTATAGATTAGTTACATTTCTCTTTGCATACATTCTTGTGAACCTGAAATTAATCTAACCCTTGAAGTTTTTATTTCATGCCATCATTTTTATGATTTTATTATATTTTTATATATTTTTAGTAATATATAAAACTAGTCAATATAGTTTTAAATTTATGTGTAATTTTAACACAATCACTTGAAAATGACTCTATTTTATAAGTGTAAGTCATCATCAACTATAGGTTACTAGATCAATCAGTTGAACATAATATTATTCTTCACTTATAAATTTGTAAACATTATCAAATAGGTCAATCTATCTACTATTTGCTTCTATCAACTTATAGGTCAACAAAAACTATTGATTAGGTTGAATCTATTTGTTATTTATTATTCAACACAAAGGGTTTTATAGAACATGGTCAAACTAGTTGACCAATTTTTTAGAATTTGAAAGTATAAACTAAAGCATTACAACATTAAAAATTGTAATCTAAATCATCTTTAAACCCACCAAGGTTCCTTTCTTTTATCTCTCTATTATTTTAGTTCTTCATTTAGTTCTATTTTTTACAAGTTGGAAATCTTCAAAACCACAACCCTACAACTAACTAGGCCAACCTCTTCTACTTATTTATATAATCTAACTTCTATCTAAGATACATAGTCAACCTATTTGACTCTATTCTTAAATATCTTACTTCTATGGAATAGTAGTGACCTAGTTAACTCTATTATGTACCTTTTGCATATAGTGTCTCCTGAACTGACTCTGTACTATTCTTAATCAAGGAATTTACATCTAGTTACTAGTAATTAACTCACATTTCCTTTTCAATTGATTTCATGCTTAGAGTAACTCACATAGTCTAAATAGGTGGTTTTTCAAAAATGAAAAAATTAGTTACACGATTTTACTCTTTTCCATACACTACCAAATCACATCAAATTAAAATTTCATTTAAACATCTATCATCCCAAGGCTTACCTACTTGGATTTCATCACCAAGGGAGAATTCAACTTGGTTTTTTGTCCATGTAAAAATATGTGGTTAATGGTATATATTGAAAAATCACCCAAAACCCTTATCATTATGGTGTTATGAAGTGAGGGGTTAATCCCCAATACCAAGCCAATACCATTGGAAATGTAGAACCCTTTCATCCCAAACGTCTTGAAACTAAATTTAGACTATTTTTTAGTTCCCTATTTTAGCCAACTTTCCTATCACATTAAAATCAAAAATTTTAATAATCTAATAACACTTAGGATGACCAATTAGTTACCATTTAATTTTTAGTTGATTGATTTCTCTTTTATCATTATGTGTTGTATTGCAAAACTTTCATTGGCTAGTGTTAGTTCAAGGTTTGTATTGTGTGCCCCAATTGGATCAATCACATTGATCCAATTGTTTATGTTTTTACTTTCATTCTTGATTCAAACTATCTATCAAAACTTTTACCCTATTTCAAAAGACTTTTGGGTTTTTTTTTACATTCTATTATAGACTATGGTTTTCATATTTTTGTCTATATTATATAGTTGACCTAAATGACTATGTATTCCTATCTCTCTATTTTGTCCCCTATCTAACAATACACAGTTGATCCATATAACTATCTACTCTTCTTAGCCTATGTTTTAGCAGCACTCTATCATCCTAGTTGACTTGGTACCTATAGGTTGACCCTATATCTATTTTGTTGACCCTATTCATTTTTTGTCTGAATCTATTCTCTAATTCACTATATTTGTCTATGATTCTCCTTCTTTTCTAATTTTTTTATTTCCTTCATCAAGCATCATGAAATACTATATCAAAATCTTCTTGGACAACCTAAACCCATTTAGACACTATATGGGGTGATCATTTATTACTTTCTTTACCTTCGAAGAGAATCCTCACTCTTGGAATACTTCTTCCCCTCCATCATATTTGGATTACAACATGGTTCAAATCATGCCTCAAGATTAGGTAGGTGGATCTATCCTTTTTTTACCTATCAAGATAACTCCCATCTTCAAGAATCCCATCACAATGTGGGGGTAATTAACATAAGTATATCTAATAACCCCACTGGTAATTTTCTTCCTAAAAACCATCATCCTAATATCAATTTAGGGAGTTTTCATACAAATACCAACCCAAAAATTTATACAACCCAAATTATTTCATAAATAGTGAAACAAATGAACATAATGGAAACATATAACACATCCAAATTGATTCAAATAAAACATCATTTGAATAATATGGATAATCAAACTTCGATTATCCTCCTTAAAAATAATCAAAATTTTATTCCTCCATCTCTTAGAAATGTCACAAGAAAAGTCATTACCCGACCTATCATGAATAATAAGATGCTTCAAAACATAAAAAATGATACTTTATCCCATTTCATTATTTCCATTGATATTAGTAACATATATCCAACTGTTAAATATGATGGGAATAAAGACCCTACATCTTTTCTCAAGGCATTTGTAAATATTTACAAGGAGTGGATCCAAACTAATACTTTCACCAAAACTAAACTTATGTTTAAAAGCTTCACTAAAAATGTATTAGAATGGTACAACCAGCTTCCCCAGCCTTCCATATAGAAACTAGAGGATTTATTTAATCTTCTGCTTAAATAATTTTAACATAAATATCTTCATGGAAATTTCCTTACCCATTTCATCAATGCTATGTAACATTTCATTGAATCAGCTCATGATTTTATCATGTAATGGAAATATTTAGCCCAAAAGGCTTACCATAACGTGATTGATGATAGTTTATTTAAACTCATTATAAATACTTTAACTCCTTCTCTTTAGTATAAGGTTCAAACTTTTATCCCTCAAACTCTCAATGAATCTCTTGACCAATCCAAGCATCAAGACTTCTTAATGAAATAATTTGAATATAATACCAAATTTATTAAAGGTTCTTTTCAACATTACACTAATGCAAATATCTATAATACTTCTCAAACTAGGATAAGAGTTACAAATTTGACAATCCACCATCTTATCAAACTCCTTTAACTTGGTACCAAATGAAATAATTTTTATCACCATATAAAAAATTTACTTATCTTAATAATACTCCTTAATGGTATGACCCTAATCAATTTTATTGGTTATACACCAACATTGATCACTCCTAGGAAACTTGTAGAGCACTTACCAAGTTTATTGTCTCATATATGCTTGGTCATTTATTCAATCACAAAGGCATGATTCAAATCCATCATCAAGATTACAACATCACCTCTAAAAAATGAGAAACTTCTAAAGCTTATTCTTATAATAACAAAAAATATTTTTCCACATCCAATGATCAATAATTTAATAAGGATGTTTATGTCATTGACACTGACATTGACCAATATTACAATAATTCTCAATATGATAATGTGTCTAAGGTCAATTATCATTGGAAACTAGATCACAAATATCATGTCACTAAACCTAAGAAACCATATTTAGAAGAGTAACTCCTCAAAGATACTACAACCACTCACCTAGATTTGATTATTATTGAGGAACCTTATCCTTATTATGAACCACCAACCACTTTTATTCTCTAAAATATAACTTACCTTATAAAACTCATGTTAATTCTTCTTCCAAAACCCAATATAACTTCTTAGAAGAGCTCAAATACATGCCTTTGAATATTCCTCTTATGGAGTTTGTTTATACCTCCCCTTATCATCTTATGTTGCTCATATAAAAATTACAAAAAGTTAAAGAACCATCTTCTGTAGAAGAAGAACCACCCTCTTATGAGCCTAAACCAACCATGTGCATACCATTAAATCCATTTGTCCTTTTTCAAAACCCTCCATATAATTCCTCAGAGAAGACATGATTAATGATGATATCTTATTTTGAACTAATGATCCAATCTTATTCATTAAAATAGCCATTAATACCACCCTCATTCGTAAAGTATTAGTAGATGAAGGGTCTAGTATTAATGTGATATTTTTTGAGATAATCCAAAAAATTAGAAATAATAAATATCATCTTAAGTAAACCTACCTAATATGTCATGGATTTGAAAAAGCTAATCAAAATCCACATGGTAATTTTGGCTGCTTACAATTAGATCTAAGACTATTCAAACTAAGCTTATGGCCCTCAATTTACCCCTATCTTAAAACATACTATGAGGATGACCATAGACTCATAGAATGAGGGATATAACCTCCTATAGTAGTCAATGTATCAAGTTCATTTATAATGGTAAAAGGTATAAACATGAGGCTAATCTCAACCCTTGGAGTATTCAACTTCCAAATCCCAAATCTCAAAATCACATTCTTACCATTCCAACAATCAATAGTGATCCCTTGCCCAAATTCATCAACATGTATCTAAATTTACATGTCACTCTTGATTATTTATATCATGATGAACCTAATGGATTTTAAAATACTTGAAACACTACTAAGATACCTCCTTACACATCAGAGTGGCTTCCTTCTTATTTATTGCCTTGTGATCACACCATCCCCTTCATTGATGATAGAATTGATTTCTGCCTTCATGAAATGATTAAGAATATTATTACACATAATATACCTTCAAATTCAATAATTATGGAGTGGAAAAATTATTCTAAGATCCTTTAATCATGTCTCCATGTAAATTTAGTGATCTAGGCATTTTCCCTTCTCAAATTCCTCTTGAATCTTAATCATGTACAATTTATCCAACATATGATCATAATTACATCATTTTCCAAGCTCAATCAATAAATTTTGATGTTAAACATTATCAAAAAAATCTATCTCAAATACATGCTTTCAATTGTGATTTTCATACCATTTCCACTAAATTTGAGTTTTCACCTAAAAGTCATGTACCTCCTACTAATTTTTCACTCCTTAATACTCCTTAAGTGGTTGAATAAATATTACCTTTCAAACCTCTGTAAGTTATTAAATATTCTATACCACCTAAAAAACCAATAATTACACTTGATTCTTTCCCTATCAATGATGTTAATGATAACCTAATCAAATCTAATCAACCTTCTTCCCCTAATCCACCTACTCCTAAGATTACACTCGATTCTAAGGCCATAAATGTACATCAAATAAAATCTAAATATGATCACCATGGTAATAATATTATTTATATCATATTATATGTTGAGTATTATGGTCATATTCCTAATTTTCCTAGTGATGAAGCCATTCTTGAATTGCTTCATGCCTGAAAACCTCAACTCCCTTAGCAACATCACAAACTTTGTAATTTAAAGAATAAAGACCCTCATTTTAATAACTTCATCTCTATCATTTATCTTAAATCAAATACCATTTAATTTTTACCTAATGCACCATATCATTCCTAATATGGAAATGCTATGCTTATTGAGGAAACTACCAAAATTGAATGTGGTACCCCATTATGCCCTTGACTAGTTATAGCCTCTCACAAACTTACACCAACTAAAAATGATAAATTCAGCATATTATTCAATAAATATAATGAATTTCACTTGGTTATATAGGGACATGCTTGGTATAGACCCTAGCATCATGGTGCACAATATTATCAAATATCTTGATACCAAACTCATGTGACAAAAGTAATGAAAATTTACACGAGAAGTTTCCAATTTATGCCATAAATAAATCATTAAAATTATCTATGCTATGTTTGTAAATCATGTGGAATATTAAGAATGGATATCCAAAATCATTCTTATTTGGAATAAATTCACCTTGGTCATTTACATCTGTATTGATTTTTATAATCTCAATATTGCTTGTCCCAAGGATAGCTTCCATTTACCTTATATATATGACATCATCAATCCCACTACCAATTATGAAATATTGTCCCTTATGGATGGTTTCTTGGGTTATAATAAAATTCACATTTCCCTTAAAGACCAACATAAAACAACTTTCACCATGGAGTGGGGCACCTATTATTATGTTAAAACTCCCTTCAGCCTCAAAAATGTTGGAGCTACCTATCAATGAATGATGACCCACATTTTGCATGATCTTATCCATAAAATCATAAAAACCTATGTGGATGACCTCATTTACAAGTCTAAAATCTGTAAGACTCATCTCTATGATCTTGTTATCATCGTAGATCATCTCATTAAATATAAAGTTAGACTAAATCCCTAAAAATGTGTTTTTGGTGTCACATCTAGAAAATTGATAGGATTATTAGTCTCTCTTCATATCATTGGCATTTATCCTACCAAGATAAATGATATTTTCAACATGCCCATCCCTCATTCCATTCTATATATTTGCACTTTAACTTGGTAAACCTGGGGTAAGTAAATGATTCATCCCTAAAATGGCTTATCATATCTATTACATTAATTCTCTTTTCTTCACCCACCCACTCTTCATCCACCTTATAATTATCATCCTTTAATCCTACATACTTATTCCACATCCATATCATTTGGGACAATGTTTTCCCAACATGATGATACCCGAAGAGAATATGCCATCTATTATATCAACTAATGCCTCATCGACTATGAGAAACATTATAAAAATTAATAACTTGATTGACTCACCATATATTTTTCCATTTAAAATCTTTGACATTATATGATTTATCAAACCACTTATGTTATAATTCATTTTGATCAACTCCATCACTTCTTATCCAAATCTTTTCTTCCTAGAGATAGAATTTGAAAGTGGATGGTCCTTCTCATGGAATTTGATCTATGAATTATTACACAAAAATCTATCGAAAGATAAATCATTTCTAATCAACTCACAGTAGATCCCATACTAGCTACCAACCACCTTCAAGATAGTCTTCCTAATGATAATATTATCTATATTGAAGTTCTTAATCAAGCCATATCTCTTAAAGATTACTTCCATAGCTTCATTTTTGATCTTGAATCAAGTCATCTTGAATATTCCTCTATATTCATTAATAGTACGAAACCAAAAGCAGTTATCAAAGAACTTCCTAAAATTACTATCAACTTAAACAAAGATAATTGGACCCTTCATTTTGGTGGTGCTAAATGCCTTTAAGGAGATGGGGAAGGTTGTATCTCAACTATTCCCCTTGGTATAATTATCCCTTTGGAATTTTTACTTACATTTGATGTCACTAACAACTTGGTGGAATAAGAAGCTTCAATCCTATGCATGAGATCAACCCTTGATTTAAACATCACATATTTACACACTTTAGGTGACTCCAAACTCATCTATCACCAAATTAATCGTTATTATAAATGAATAAGATAAAATATCATTGTTTATCATAAAATAACAACTACCCTTACCAAATAATTTTCTTCTTTTACCATCGAGCATATCCCCCAAGATCAACATTATATTGTTGATTCACTTGCTTCTTTAGCATCTCTTTTTTCATCCACACTAACTTCTTACTAATTTTAATTTTATTATCCAAATAAGAAAGTCTCCATCCTCCATTAAACCACAAGATTGACTTATCTACCACATTGAGTTTGTCACCATTTGACAAATCCCATGGTGCAAGGACATTATTCAATTTCTTGAAAACAAAACCTATCCTCCAAACATTGATTCCTGTGAAAAGGCTTGAATTTTCAAACAATATTTAAAGTATGTATTTCAATATAAAATCCTTTATTATCACAATGTTAAGGGTAACTTTATGTAGTATGTTATGAAATAATAATTTCCTCTTCTTCTTGAGGAAGCACATGGAGGCATTTATGGTGGTAACTATAGCATACATGTTACACCATGAAAATGTTTATGCATGGGATACTTTTGGCCTGGTATTGAAAAGGATGTCATCAATTTCACTAAAAAATTTAATCCTTTTTAACTTCATGATGATATAATCCATTCACCTCCAAATGAGATTCAAACTATGGAGTCATCCTAGCCATTCTTAATGTTTGGATTAGATCTCATAGGTAAATTGCATAGATCTTAGGATGGGAATGCATTTACTATCACAGCCACCAAGTATTTCACCAAATGGGTCAAGGTTATACCCCTCGTCAATGTCACCAGTATCACCATTTACAAATTAATATTCAATTAAGTCATTTTCCACTTTTTCATTCTTCATACTCTCATTTTAGATAATGGTATAAAAATTAAAAATAAATACATCAAACAACTCTGTGCTAAATTCAAAATTAGTCACAAATTTTCCATGCCTTATCATACTTAATGTAATGGCCAAGCTAAGGAAAAAAAAGTATACAAAATATAATACATGAAACTTGCATAAATTATAATCTTCATCTATATCCCACTCTTTGGGACTATCACACTAGCATACAAATTGCTACTAGGGTGATGCCATTTTTACTAGTTTATGGTTCTAAATTAGTCCTCCCATTATATGTTGAGCTTCCCTCTATTTGAATATCTATTCATGGTATCATATTAAATGAATAATTACATGAATCTCACCATAATTTTATTGATCTTCTTAATGAACACTATCTTGCTGACCTATAACACAATCACCAATACAAAGCTCACATTGCCAAACAACATAACAAAAGAGTTAAATTCTACACTTACAATGTCGGTGATCTTATCCTTAAGCTATATTATACTCATGAACAAGAAGGTAAATATTCCCAAAAATGGTGGGGCCCTTATTTAATCAAAGACATCCTTGGCTCCATCACCTATCACCTTCAAACTAATGAAGGCCATATTTTCAAAAATCCCACCAATGCATAATTATTAAAGAAGTGTTCTACCTAAATCATTCCCCTCTTATCATATTTTATATATTTTATCCTTATAACAATTTTTATAGGATACTTAAATAGTTCTCATCCCCTAAAATAGTCTCTCTTTCCATAAACCATAGTACTTTTTTTTAGTCCATTGGTTTTTCTTCTCTCATGAGTTGCATTGTGAAACTACAGATAGGACCTAGTATGCCTCATGAATTCTATTTTTTTTTCATTATTTCCTTGATTTCCAATACTTTTTGGCACCCCTTGGGTTTCTCTTTTGTAATTTGTAGTGTAAGACCATGGATAGGACCTGACCTTCCTCAAAAATACCATTTTTATCCAATTTAATTTTCACATGCTTTATGCACCCTTGTGTGTTTCTCTTTTAAGAGTTTCAATATAAGACCATGTAGAGGACTAGGCCTTCCTCATTAAATCATCATATTTAATTTATTATTCCTTTTATAAAATGTGTCTAGTAATGGTTATGAGTTTTTGATCCTTATTCTCAACTCTACCTTTTGTTTCTTTTGTATATAAACTTTGTACAACAAACTTTGTTAACATGTTTCCTATAATTCCCTCAGTCTTATGATAAAGAATCACACTTTACTATCATTGTATCCCTATTTCAGCCTTTGTCAAATTTTTTTTATTTGAATTAATTCAAATTGTTTCATATTTTCATTCCTCTTGATTTCCTTTCCTTTCACTCCACTTTAGATAAAATAAGGGCAAAGTCAAGATCAGAATTTTATTTCATCTGAATTAATGTGATTATTTGACACCATGCTCTCTAATTTTTCTTTATTAGTAATTAATTCCAAAGTATTTAAATGAAATTAATCTTTATCACCTGTGTTTGGTTTTCCAAATTTGAATGGAGGAATAGAAAATTTCATCAAGAAAGTTAAAATCCAAATCATTTAAACCTAAAGGCAATGATACAAAAGGTAATATACATAGTCAAAAAGTCAAAATCACACTAAAAGACATGATTCAAAACACATCACATATTTTTAATCAAATTTCAAAATCCAAATTTAGCCTCATGATAGAGCTAAGGTCCATTAGGGTACAATAGGCCAGTAGATTGGAATAAGAGAATTCACTAAACTCTATGATGTTACCTACTTTCTCATGCAAGTACCCAATCTTCACAGTAGACTGGTGTATTTGTAAGGGGTCCTGAGGAATGGGGAACATGTTGTGAGAAGGTAGGACAATTTTAATTTTCATGCATCTATCCTTCATGGGATGATATATATACTTCATTTTTTTGACCTAAGATTTGTGTGGCTAAGAGACGTTCTTCAAGTCTTTAATGTTGAAAGTCATATTATTTTAATAAACCTAATTTGATTGTCTTGACTTCAATAAATAATTCTTCTACCTTGGTTTCTCCTTCATTCTCTCCTCCACCCATTTCATTTCCCCCTTGATAGGTACGTGTGAATCTAATTTTTTTCCTCTTCTATAATTCCCTCTTCACATCTTAAAAACATGCTAGCACTATCTTGTTTTAGTTCTATTTATATTCAGAACAAAATAATATACTTGAGAAACATTGGTTTGATTTCTTTACACCATTACTTTACATCCCATCGTCATTTTTATTTCTTTTTACCATTTTTTATTTTTGTACTACCCATTTTGGTAGACACCTAAGTCCATTTCTAATTTCATATACTTTTTCCATTCTTGAGTGAGGTTAGCTTGTTACTTCTCACTCACCAATGTTGTTTTCCCTTTTATACACCTTTTTCCATTGATGATTGAGTAAGGATTATTACTGATCACTCATCAATATTATTTTACCTTTTGCTTTCCCATCTTTGTTTAAGTAAGGATTATTATTGTTTTTACATTTGATGTTTGATTACCATTTTTGACATGTATCTTTGGTTTGATTTTTTGTGTTGTCCTTCTTAATTAAGGTTTACTTGTTTGATTTTCATAGTCTTTAGTAGGATTGGATTTTTGGTTACCCAATTTACTTTAAATTTTTACTTGGTCATTTGGTCTAACATAGAATTTGTCACCTTAGATTGCCAAATTTTTATGTACGTCTCATCCACATAAGCACCAATTATCTTGTATTTCCTACATTTGTTTATTTTTGATATTTAGTTTTGTATCCTTGGGTTTTTCAAAAGTAGTCTTTGTGCCCTCCATGATCAAAACTACAAAAATAGAAAATAACCATCCAAAGATAAAGGCATGTTAAGGTATGCATACTTTTTTATTTATTTCTATTTCATTCCTTTGCTTTTAGTTATTTTATGTTTTAAAATACTACAATTTTTTAGTTTTGGCATTGTGTGTTACTATGTTATTTTCTCAAAGCACCATCCCCTATTGCACTTTATTGGCACGTGATGATCTTTGAATGGGGCATATGTGAACACATAATATTTTCAAACTTTATCAATTATTGATGCTTTCTATCTTACATGAACCTATCGAGTCTTAATCTCTTTGAGTGCATGCCTTAAGGGGTGTACTAAGAAAGGGTTGGGTAAACCATTAGTGTTTTTCAAGATTGTTATCCCTATACTAAAACTCATTATCATTCCAACCATCTCTTAAAAACATTCCCCTAAGATTTGCTTCTTATTTTTCACCCTCTTCTAGTCATTTTCCAATTTCATTATCCCTTCCCTAACCTATAATCTTTTTTAATGGTTTAAAATACACTATCCAACCCATAGACCTTTTACTCTAATTTAAAAAACTCATTTAAGGTCTAGGTAAGCCCTTGGCTAACATAGAGTAAGACCTAATTTGTTTTGGTCAATAATAATGTAGAGTTGATTGGGTTGAATCTATCAACTAAAATTTTGGAAAGGACTAGGATTAGATTCATCTATAGAAACATATTCATTTCATCATTATTATATAGATAAAAATATTTGATTATTCATTTTTGCTTCTTTATAATCTTCTCTTCTGACATTCTACTTAAGGAATCTTAACTTAGGGTTTATACTAGGATAAAAATATTGTCTAGTGGAAAAGTCTTAGATTCTTTGGACTTTCTCAGTGATCCTTACAAACCATAACAACCTCTTAAAATAACCTTTGGCCAATGGAGAGATTGAATCTTGACGGGTTCATCTTTAATTTAAGTATCTCTAACTTTGATCCTTTCTTAAGTATATAGAAGTAGCATAAGTAATGGATTTTGAGTATATTTATCTCTCCATGAATTAGGGTCTTACCTATACATAGATTAAATATTATTCTCTTATGCATGTTTAATTTTATGTTTACTAACCCCATTTTATGCTACAAGCTTTAGTGATAACTAGATTAGACTTTTAATTTACTTTTGACATTTGTACATTGTGAAGATGAAAATATAAGACCTAGTTAGGGTCAATACATAGTTTTTATTGAATAGAGGCTTTAGGACCCCCCTAACAGTATTATTATGGTTGGAGATCCATTTTATTTGTATATAAAATCCATATTAGTCATGACCTTGAATATCTAATATATCAACAATTGAAAATGTAAGTAGGACTTATCTTCTCCACGCTAGGATTTATTTATAGATCAATTGTATTTCCCTTTACATAAAAGTAACACTTAAATTCACCCTCTATATAATGATATTAACCAAAAATTTAGAAACATTTAAGGTATAAATAAGAGTTAAGGTTGTCAAAAACATATCCTTAGAGGGGTAAATTATGTCAATGACATCATTTTTATATAATCTTACATTTAACAATGCAAATAACACATGGAATGGACTATGGTACATATATTACAAGGTATAAGGGTATTAAAAAAATAATTATCTAAGATTTAATGTAAGTTCCATCCATTAATCATGTGAAATTTTTTATGATGGCCATGACACATACAACTACCTAATTTTACATCATATAACCCAAAAAAAGTATCACCCTATTGCAAGACTTATTACACATTTACCCACAACACTAAGGATTATCAAGTGATTTATAGATTATAATATGTGTGTTATCTAAGAAAACAATAGGTCACTACAAGACCCTCAAACTAAGGAATAGTCAATAAAGTCTATGATGGACCACCTAACGAAGGTTATGGTGACCTTGGGTAACAACATGGTTATAGAGGTCATGTTATAATGTGTAGGTTAAATATTATCTTAATGATATTATTAAAAGTGTGGGTCATTAGACCACTACCAATATGAATACCCTTCATGTCTTACTTATGTATATTATTGATGTACACATAAGGTTAAGGAATGCCCAAATTTATATGAAAACATCATGAAAAAGGGAAAGACTAAGAAGGGTGTTGGGATGAGAATATGCACCCATAACTAAAAATAATCAATCTCAAAGGCACAAAAGAAGAATAAGAGGAATTTTGGATAAAAGGTTGATATGATGACCCATAGTTTCATTAATATTAAGACAACAATAAGGATAAGCCATAGAATGAGCCTAAGAGACTAGACACCAAAGTGGCATGTCCAACACCCCCCATGACACCTTACCTAGATAGCATGTGCCAAAGTAATATGTTATGAAAAGCCATGATATTAATTTATAACTTATAGGAGGAGATTAAAATTATTAAATACCTAGAGAAGAAGGATTAAAAGTAAGTATAACCATATGAAGTGTAGGTTATTGTATTTACTCGCATAATATTATTCCTCCACTACAAAGGAATGGCCTATATACTCAAGAAGTTCTTGGCCAATAATTAATAGAGGCTTGTAACTAATGTGATACATAATATATAGCACAAGGCCATGAGAAGGAATCTACCAAAAATAAAGGATATGAGCAAGAAGTACTCATAGATGCATATATCAATGGATTGTTAGTATGACACATATTGGTAGATATGGGCACCAAGGTGAATATACTCATGGGAAATTTGAAGTGTAATATGGGAAGTATCATGTTATAACATTCACCTCATGTGTTCATCATAATTAATAATACTATAATGTAGGCTGTTGGGGTTATCCATGATTTTGAATTCAAGATCATGGATTTCAAGTTATACATAGAATTTGAGGTTATGGAGATTATTTAGGTTGAAAATTATCTAGCGTTTCTTAGAATACCATGTTGTTATGTTAATAATTAATACATACACTTTAAGTAGTGCTACATGAGATTTAATAATAGAAGTGAGTATGTGGTGATTCATTTGGTAATGAATAAGGTGTCCCATTTATTGAATGTGTTATTTTATAATATGAGTTATAAAACATTTGAAACATCATTTCAAACAATAGGGTTAATTTAGGTCAAAGTGGGGAGAACATCTTGAGCTAGAATGATGCCCTTTATACCTTAGATACCATAATTATTTATAATGAATAATGTGTGTAGGATACATATGAGGTCATTAGGAGAATGTGTGGAGAGATATGCTCAAAATCCATTTATGAACATGAGTGTGAGGTCATAGGTTCTAATGATACACATCCCTACATAAATATTAGCCAAAGATGTGTCATTATATGGTTGAGACCCTAACCCTAACTCATATATAAAATCATATTCACTCAAGTGAATCCTTCCCATAAATTATTACTATATAGGGAATGTGACACATTTAAAGGGGGACTAAGTTAGTAGTTCGTACCATTAGTATGAGTCACACACATTTTGTAAATAACTCCTTAGTATGTTAAAGTGGGACAACATTCAATTGAAAATAAGATTTGGGTGCCACATGTAACCAATACCTCTAAAGGTAGGAAGGTTCCCTATATTAAAAAAGTGATCCCTCAAATAAGTGATAAGGAAGAATCTCCTAGATGCCCAATAATTTAAAATAAATTCATTTTAAAGGATTTATGAGTTATGGCTCAGGAACTCACAGTGGTAAGATACCTCTAGGGAATTTCAAGGGTTGTCAACTTAAGATATTTTTATAAATTCCATTGGATCCATTATGTACTAAGGCCTTGGATATTTTATTTATATATTTTTATTTTGGTAGAGTTTTTTTTATTGATCATGATAGTTTCACATATAATTTAATAAGGTAGTCACACATCATAAATGTAGTTGGGTGAGTCAAGTGGGGACTTTATTTGAAAAGTCATAATTGTCATATGTCTATATTTTTTATAGAGGTTTTTGCACTTAAAATTGGAATAAAAATGTTATTTTGTGCCAAACAAACATATCAATATTTGAGAATTCACAACTCCATATATACAAGATAAAAGTTCACTATGCTGGAAGACTAGGCATATAATTCATTATGGGGTGATTGTGCCCAAAAGGAATGAAAAATGACATGCACATGTCTTGTAAAATATCATGGGAGAAATGGTAGGTATAAATATCCAAGAAAAGTTATGTACACAATAATAAAATAGTACAATTATGTGCAAAAAATAAATATATCATTAAAGAAGATTTGGAATGATATAGAATCCAAGGTATAACATGAAATGATAATCTTGAATATTGATGATAAAAATAATGAATTATTAACCCACCAAATTTAAAGATTACATTTGGCCATGGCTAATAAATATAATGGAATTTATTAATCTCATAATGAAGTGGATTAAGGAGTGACTCAATGATAGACAATCAAGAGTTTAAGGGACCAAGACACAATTAGCCATGCTACCTATTAGAGCTAAAAGGACAAAAACATGACTTAGTTATGAAATCCTTATATATATAATTTTAATTAGGTGGAAAAAATATAAGAAGTCTAATTTAATATACACAAACTAGATCATCTAGTAACCAACCCCCTACAACTATAAATATTTACAGTTACCCCAAAATGAAGTTTACCAAAGTAATTAGTTACTAAGTGAGAATGTTGATGGGAGAGGGTTAGTGGTTGATTAATTGTGTATAAAGTGGATAAGCTTTCAAGGTATCAATTTTTAAATGAAGTTGAGAGGCTTAAAGTAATATAAATGAGGCCTAAGGATTGAGCTCTAAATATTACGGGTAGGAGAGCCCTGAGTTGTTAAAGAGAATTGAGAAGCCCCTTATTATGCAGTTGAAAGGCTAGAGTTTTAGAAACCCCACAAAATTTTATTTTTGAGTGGGGAAGTTAATCAATAAGTATGTGATATTTATATCCCCTCTTGGGAAAACATAGGAAAATGAGTACATATAAACAATAGGGTAAAGGGGATAATGTGAATACTAAAGAGAATGTCAACCCATAGAGTAACACACATAAAAATGTCTCCCAATAGGAATGTTGTGTATAAAAATGAAACTATTGGCACTCCATCAAGTGTGGTTGGGTAGCGAGTGAAGATCAAAAGAGATAAATTGGTATAGATTTAGTGTTCTCCATCAAACATGGTTGTGTAGAGGATGATAAGTTCATGAAGAAGATCTAGATAAGAAGAGGAAGCAGATCATATATGGGGAGAAATTTTTTACATAGGATAATGTAAGTGAATCCATAAAAGAAGACAATGTGTGTTGGAGTTTTACACCTGAGGGATAGTGGTACTTTAAATATAAAACTAGATGTCAAAGCAAGGTGAGGAGATAGATGGTATCCATACTACCATACTTGGTAATATTTGTCTAGACCCACATTGAATTCAAGGGAAGTCTTGAAGGAGAGACCTAAAGAAAAGGAGATAGGGAATCCTCCCTCATTATTTGGCCAAGGCTATTCATGAATATAATTCAACCTTTGAGGTAAACCTAGGTTTAACCTATAGGAAGGTGACATGAAATAAGTAACACATTATAGGGTGAATTACACACACCCTATAAGAAAGATACATCCCTATAAGGGGAAAATTCAGCCTGAAGAGGCATGAAAAATATGATAAAATACATAAGCTCTTTTAATATCCACTGTACAATCAAGATTAGAAGAGTGGAAGAGGAACAAAGGTTCTATGGTGGATCTCAAAAAAATATTATGGTGAAATGGTGAGGAGGGCCATCAAGAAGTTGGGACTAATAGGTAATAGCCATGAACCCTATCAAGAAGAGCTAGAGCCACCATGTAAAAATTAAATTTGCATGAGTTGGAGACTCAACAAAAATAAAAGAGATCATTTAATTTAGAATGTAGAGGACAAAATTGAGTTAGAATCCATATAATAACCCATCATCAAGAGGAGAAGATTGTGCTGACATAAACAATGAAAAGTTCACACTATTTCCTTTGGATAAGGTTCAATAATAAATCAAATAGGAGGAGGTGTAGATACACCCAACAAAAAACAATGTTAGGGAAGAGTGAACAAATTTTAATTGTCACCAGATAATTAGTTAGTGTCTCAAAAAGAGGTGAATAGTATAAAGGTTTGTAAAAATGGGTAAATCTAGATGAAGTAATTATTTATAATTTAGCTTTCTTGATAGTTATAATGAATAATGAAATCAAACAAGAGATGATCTTGTTGTCTAGGGATGAATAATTGGTTCAGTGTGGGTTGATTTTGACCCCATAAATTAGATAAATAAAAATAAGTCTTACACCATGCCATTGGTTAAATGAAAGATTAATGCTAATATCCTAATAAAGTGGAAAGTAGTACACATTGAGCATCCTAACATGTAGTTAAAAATAAACATTGAGTGGTGGGGTAGGTGACCTTGAGTAGACTAGAGTATTAACTATGAAGTGTGAAAACAATGTAGTAACTACAATATGGTGGCAAATGAGCTACCAAGTGACACACAAGGCTCTTAGTATCCTATAAAATGTAGACTATTGAGAGAGAAAAGTGTTTAGATTTGGTTGGATAAGTTTCTAATTCAAAGATGTATAAGTTTCATGAGCACCTTTTAACCAAGAGCCTCAATATAATGAAAGTTATTATTTTTCAATATAACTATGTAACCTATTGTGATGATGATAAAGTATTATCTCATTACTAGAATAGTATTATGTTATAATTATTATGCATTACTTATTAAAGTAATGAACACTTAGTTGAGATAGAATTACTAAGTTATTATATTGAATATGTGATTGTTATTCATTTGCCGTGTATGGATGAGATAGAATAAAATGAACTTTAGATACTATCATGTGTGAGTGGTACCATGTAGGGATATGATTTCCCCCATTGAATGCAAGTAAACCTAACCTACCTAGGTTTTCCTTATTTGTGCCTCTAGTGAGTGGATGATCCCAAAATCACATGATATGCCAAAAAAAGAGTTAGTTGGTTAGATGTTGAAAAACATGGATGAACCAGTGTGTTTATGACTGATATACTAGACTAGGTTGTCTATAATTTAGTTCTTTTAATGTTAGGTGTGTGTATGTAATATTTATCCTTTAATAAATCCAACCTATGCTTTAGATTTTGGAAAATTGAAAATGATAAATTTGAAGGACCTATTCTTTATGACTAATTGATAAATTGGAAAGAGCATGCAATTTTTTTAGATGTGTAAGTGATTTATTGTGAGTTTTAAATGTTTGATAAATATGAAATAGGCTTAGACATATTGTGTATTTATATGAGACTCTTTAGGCATTTTTTCATGCCAATGACATACAAAAAATATGGGCTAATCCATGAATATAATTTATATTTTGAAAATGATTTTTGCTTAGCCTGATCCCAAACTTTGTCAAACATAGATGCCTATGGAATTACACAAGTCTCTAGGTTTTATGGACTTATCTGCAATGAATTAATAATGATATGATGACATGAAAATAATCTAAGTATGATAATTCATAGGTTAGATACGGACTTGGAAATTATTTTAGGTGACTAATAAAAAATCAATAATGTTAGATCCATGGAAATCATGTAGATGTGAGAGAAGGGTATGTAAGAACAATATGTATACACATAATCATGCAAGGTGAAAGTAAGTCAAGACTAACATTTCTAAATGTATAATACCATATTTTAGTGTATATACCTACTCATATGTGAATTTTATGAAAATAAATTGAAAATCATATAATTAAACATCAAATATACCAATTAAAATGTGTTTTAATCTAAGACACTAGTTTATAGGAAACTCAATATTATTGAAATATTTTTGGATCCTAGCAACTATTATCTTTATGAATAACTATTATTGTTATTAAATGATATATGTGAATTTTTTTAAACCCATAAAAAAATTTAAATTTAATATCAATGATATCAATTAAGAATAATTAAAACATAACAAAACCATTATTATTTTCAAAATATTTATATAACCTCATGAAGACCAAAGTTTGATTAATTATTATTATTATTATTATAAATTTATATTTATAAACATAAAATAATTATATTTCCATAAAATTAATTTAAAAATATTATAGTCATCTTTTACTAGAACATAAAAAATTAAATATTTTTAAATGTAATAGAATAAATATAACACAAAAAATAAAAAATAACATAAATAATGCATATATTAAATTATGTTAATAGTAATATGTTTACCATATTTAATAATAAGAAACATTACATTATTTTAAATATAAAATAATAAATATAATAATACATATAATGTAAATCATCTCAATTATTGAATATTTACACCATATTGTACATTATCCACGTTTTTAAGTATGACTAAAATTATTATACCATACATTGTTATTCACCTTTATTTTCTATTATGAAAATATTTAAAATAATATATTTATTCCTATTATTTTAAAAAAAATCCTTTGAATCATCCAAAAATATTGTGTTAAAATGACTATAATGGACTTTAGTTAACTCCCAAAAATTGTTTAATAATTTTTTAAATATGTTTGAATTTCCACAACCATCATAAATAGTAGGTTGAACTTTAAGACAAATTTTTATAAGTATATATGAATTTCAATTTATAATTTTTTAATTTTATCATCTAGAAGAATGATGATAGTGTATTGTTTACCTTTTTTCATTGACATCCATATTACAAGTTTGAAACTAGTCAAACTCTTGTGTAAAAATTTCATAACATGTAGTCTGATAGAATAATATTTTATTTTTAGTTCAATGCCACCTAATTTTTTAATTTATATAATATTTTTATGAATGATATGATCTATAACTCATTTATATCAATTTTTTTAGCCTTGTATTTAATCTCAAACATATATAGATCAAATAATCAACACAAAAAATAATGTTCAATAAATTTGAAAAAGTTTAATGAATAATTTAAATATGATTTTTCAATTTATTTTATTTTAATATAAAAACCAATATTTTAGTTTGAAAAAAGATTTAAATTTTCATTATATAAAAAATATTAAATAATAATTCCTTTAAATAATAACCACAAAAATATTTAAATTTAAATTTTAGAAATACATGATAAGATTTTGAAAAATAATGTTGAAACAAGTAAAATAATTCACAAAATGAAACATAATACCTCAAAATAAATTCACATTAAGAGAATTTAATAATGAAGTGATAACTGGGGAAATTAAATCAACAGAAAACAAATCTTATATACATTAAGATTGAAGGTTTACATCGGCATTCTACAAGATAAAAAAATATTCATGAATAGAAGAGAAAAAAAATAATAAATAATAATAACCTTAAAGAGAGAATAAATATATCTCAAGTTGTAGAATGAGATATGAGAGAACTCCTTAAATAGAGCTAGTGAGCCAAAATGAGTTATTGAGAAACTCTATCATAGTCTTGTATAACCTTTTTAGTGTGTGTTTAGTGTTACTAATCCCCATGATATGAGGGGGAGTGTGTGACAATTTTTAAGTATCTACATGTGACATTTAACTCTAATATTTTATTCCAAAAGGTTAAAAATGTGTGACACCTCATAAATTTAGAATATGTGGATTATAAATACACATAATAACAAAAAATAAATTAAGTATAATTAATATACCCAAAATAAATATTAATCTCAGACACTTCCCCTTAATATTTATTTTAGATTTATAAAATAAGATAAAACATTAAAAAAATAATGTATTTGATATTACATAATACTCTCCCCTGATGATAACTTCCTTCAAGAGGAATTACAATATACAATGGTTTGAGAAAATAAATAATAAGAGTATAAATGTTTTCAATAAGTTTATAATTTTTTTGGTATTATCATAAAAAATATTCAATAATCATCTACATATTGGAAGGTCAATCTGCATTGGAACAAAGACAAACAAATAAAAGATGTCCCAAAAATGATCCACAATACTTGCAAATCAAATAGTCTAACACCAATTTTCATGTTAAGTAATAATGGCATAAAAATGTGATCTACATATAATTAATATAATAAAAATAAAAAATATATAACTTCCTTAGAAAAAATAGTTTAATCTTATATGGTAACATTAGTCAAATGAACTTAGCTTTATAAAAAGTATATTTCCTTGACAACTTACAAGAGAAAGTAAGCACAAAAGAAAGGAAAATAAGAATTTTTTAATTTTAAACATATAAAAAGTGAGACAAAATATTTTTCACCTTTCACAAAATATATTCTTTGTGATACAATTGAATTTTTATCAAAAGAAGGCGCATCATTATCAAGGGAAGATACCATCACTTTAGGAATCCAAATTTTTTTAACCTTAGAATGAGGAGTTTTAAATATTTTATAAAAATGTATAAAGTTATTATTTTTTTACCACAATATTTACATGAATTTTTTTCAACATTTAGTAATATTATGCCACTATTTGCCACAATGCCCACAAATGTTAACACTTATAACCAAATGATGAGAACAAGTAGCCTTATAAGAAAAAATACTATGGTGTAATGTATTTTGGTGAGGAGGAAAACATGAATTTTTTTTAATATTATTTTTATAATCATTAAATATAATTCTTATAATAAACAATTATTATTTTGAAATTAAATGGAATAAAAAATTATGTTTGCATGTTTACGAAGTCTACCACTAATATAACACATTAATTGCATAATTTTCAAATTGGGGTTATAAAAATGATGTTGCAAAGTATTACACTCTCTAGGATAATAAAAATAATATTTTAAATAAATAATATATGCATGAATATTTTGAAAATAAATAATATTGATATTAAAAGTGTCAGTCAAGGTATGTGTATTCTTAAATTTATCATTAAATGACGTTTGTAATGCATTAAAAGTTATATGTTAACATTGAATTTGACACTACAAATCTAAATTTTATTATATTTGAAAGGAATGTGTTACTTAACATTTTTAAAATCTAAGAATAATGCTAATTCAAAATATATAAATTAACAATAATGGTAAGGAAAAAAGGTTGAAGAAATAAATTTCAACTTACAAAATATATCACACAAAGATTTAATTCATATCAGAATCTCCAAATAATAAAAATAAATATAAAATGTATATTAAAAACATACAAATGATATATTTAAATAATAAAAATTTCAAATTTATTATTTAAAATTTATTTGAAATTTTGATTTGGATCTAAAAGATCTAGCACTATTTATCAGTTCATCACATTTAAAGAAATTAAATAGTTACTATTTTCCCAATTTATCCATAACAATGATATGTTAATTCTAAAATAATAATATTTTGTTTTCATATTACATACTAACAAAACCAAAAAATTAGAGAAACCTATATTTCCACTTAAAATATATGGCCCTTTTTTCAAATAAGTTTTTATTGAAAAATCATAAAAAAATATATAATCAATAAATATCAATATTTAAATTAAAAAACACATTACTTATACATTTAATGATCCATAAAATATAATAATTAAATAAATGAAAGAAATAAAAACTATTAATATATCTTAAAATAAATAAAATATATTTTTTTTCTTCTTCTCTACCTTGAAACTTACATATTCCTCAAGTTCAACATTAAAACATAACATGCTATGATATCATGTTAGAAATAAATGATAAGATATTTAAAAATATAATTTAAAAAATTAAATGAACACAAAAAATAAAAGATATCACCTTAAAATTAAGCCATACCAAAATAATGTGAGACATGAAGTAATAAGTGGGGGAATCAAATCAACATAATAAAATCCTACATGCATTAATAAGGAAGACTTACATCAACATTATCCAAGATAAAAATATTTATGAATAGAGAATAATAAAGGTGACATTAAGAAAGAATAATTACCTTCAAGAGATAAGATATATATATATATATATATATATATATATATATATATATATATATATCAATTTGTAAAATGATAAATGATATATCTTTTTAAATAGAGCTAATTATCTAAAAGGAGTTACTAAAAAACTTCATCATAGTCTTACGCAACTCTATTAGTGTGTGATTGATGTAATTAATTCTCAAGAGGTGAGGCAGACATGTGTAAAAATTATGGAAGGAGTTACATGTGACATATAACTCTAATATTACATTAAAAAGGGATAAAAGATATGTGACACCTCATAAAAATAAAATATATGAATTATAAATTCACATAATAAGAAAAACATAAATAAGGATTAATCTCCAACTTATAATAATATAAAATAAATTGAATTTTAAGTATATTTAATATACCCAAATTAAGGATTAATATCCAACTTATAATAATATAAAATAGATTGTATTTAAATTTTAGTAATAATCCTCATTTACACAAAATAGTTTAATATATAATATTAATAACACTATGCAATGTTGTAATTAATTGTGGGATTAAATGTTTTCATTGACCAAATATGTTTTTTCATTTACTTATCCTTACTAACCATTAATATGAATAAAAAATATTTTTATATTAGAATCTTATACTCATAATATTTTTGAATTTTGATATTATTAGATATCGTATGCACATCATATTTAATAAAAATTGGTCTTACTTTACAAACATTCATGTTACCCCAAAGAACATTTAAGATAGCTAAAATAAAACTTATTTTAACTAATGTAGTGAGAGATCCATTTAGAAACATTTATTAATTTGATTTATGACATTCAGATAGAAATTGAAGGTGGTACGATGAAGTTATTCTTTCAAATTTTAGAGGGGAATGCTTGGGATCGGTTTTATGAACTACTTGATAAAATAATATATCCTTGTGACAAGATCAAACATACATTTTTTGAGAGATATGGTGAGAAAAATAGCCATACTCTTATAATTCACTATTTTTATAATATTAAAAAAGGTAAGATAACAATATCGAAGCCCTTTTGATTTAAATTTCAATAGAGTTATGGAATGTAGAACCTTAATTTATTAATATTCTAGAATAATAAATTAGGAAATAAATATTTAATAATTAAACCCTCTGATTTATACAATAATTGACTTTTTTATTATTATATAAATATAAAATGAATTACAAGAGTTGTATTTAGTTATAAACTGACTAAGATAGGTGAATTATAGGATAAAAATTAGTAAAGAGACTATGCAAAATGTTATAAATTATAAACACGAGTCAAAAGCCCTCCTTTATCGTAGTGGCCGTCCCCTAGATATTAGTGCACTATGATAGGGTCCTCTATGTATAACAATTTATTTTATCAAGTAGGGACAATGATCATCTAGGTGAAGCATTACATGAACCTGAGATGTGTGTGCCTAAGTGGATGAATGTTGGTTCAATGTCTATTCTCTATTTTTGACTAATTTTAATGTGAAACCCTAGACCTCCATATTTGTTAGGGTATTTGATGAGGATAAGAGTAAAGGAGTGGCACTAATAGGGTAAGGTAGAATAGGTATTAGTGTTTTGGATTTGAATAATTATTTGTAAGTTTGTTTATGAGTATTTACATCTAATTTTTGTCTA
Organism: Torreya grandis; assembly: GCA_037957365.1. NCBI lineage: Eukaryota > Viridiplantae > Streptophyta > Pinopsida > Cupressales > Taxaceae > Torreya > Torreya grandis. Next base: position 521,506 of record JARHVA010007527.1, on the reverse strand, counting down.
GTGGATAAGTGAATGAAAGTGGTGTATATATAGAATTTTGGTGATTTTCAAAAAGTGAAATAGGTCCCTTAGGAAATCAATTTGGTGTAAAATTAGTGAAACTGGTATCTAGAATAACAACATGGAGAATGACATAGAGTTACCACTCCATCTAAGAGTATTGATGTCAAACTGAACATATGGGAATAATGTGCCATGCATATGCCCCAAAATCTGATATTTATGCATATGGAATATAGACTTAGTCATAATAATCTATGTATGAGTATCTAAAACTTAAATAAGATTGATCATATCGTGCATGATGACCCTAATCTAAGCAAAACTTGTGTAATTTATGTGAAAACTTAGTACATATTGAGTGTGTCTAATAATTTGTGACTAAAACTATGCAAACCTGAACTATAATTATTGCACTTTTCTATAAATTTTGTAATTTCATATTTCTAAGGATACTAGATATTAGCATATTCCCTTGGATAGTAGTGTATTGTGCTAATGTCCTTTGTGCCACACTATTGAACAACTATGTTATTTCTATACAAAACTAAAATTGATCTGTATGTGTCTAATTTTCATTGTGTTTTCCTGAATCTGAGATCTATAATCTATGTCTATAAGCTAAAAATTGTGTTATGAGTACATTAAGATGGTTTTATCTCTATGGAAAACCCATATGAATTACCCCTCTTTTGAATAGAGTTATTTAACCTATGAAATAATTGTCCTTAAAATAATAGCTATGCATCTTGTGTGTTAGACTGAAATATATGATATCTACATGATAAAACAATATAATGTGTATACATGACATTAAAATGTAAAATAATATGAGCATAAGTTGGTAATGTACAATGTATTTTAGATCTATCATTCATAAGGTTGTCAAGATATATAGAACAATGTAAACATGTATATGAGTAAAAATATGAGTATAATCTAAGTAAACTACCTAGAAGGATGGCTCATGATGTCAATCAAGGCACCTAAGGAGTAAGGGGAGATTCATGAGGTTCCTCATAGAATCAAAAATTTAGCATACAAGTAAAAAATAAGACACAAATGTCACGACAATGATGCATACATGAAACCAATGAGGCATGCAAAGTAGGCCAAGGGGCCACAATACAAGGGACATGGGAACATGTAACTAAGTCTAAGAAAGACCTAACATACAAGGCCATGTTCAAATGTCCACATATACATACAACAAGAATGGTTGGCTTAGATACATATGGAAAGACATATTCAAATGTTTGTAACACAATCAAGAAGGCACACACAAAGACATGAATGCATGTCTAAATCATACACACAATAAAAGGAATTGGTGTAGTTCCATAGAACAATGGCATATTCAAATGCCCTTGAATATATGTAGAATCAAAGAGACACAATCAAGTATAAACTAGTAAAGTTATAATGAAAGTATGAATGAACATGTGGTACATATCCATATAAGAGAAAAGATGTACAAAAGCTGAGTTTATAGTAGTAATAGTCAATAAAAATATATTAGTATAGAATGATCAATATCAAGATATAATCAATGATAAATATATGAAATGGAGTATAGAAATTTATAACCTAGTAAACTAGAATCTTTGTAGTATCATGTCCCCAATGGATAAATGTATAAATGTTGAATCTATGTATCTATGTATGTGCCCCCAAAGGTTAGATAGTAGTAAATATGGATCTATGTTGTGCACTTAAGTCTTGTAGTGATCTACAAACACTCGAAAAGAATAAGTTTAGTATGTATGTATGATAAAATTGACTATACTAACATTTAGAGCATATGTAATACCTACCAAATGTAAGCAATGTAAACATGGAAATGTGTACAATCTAAAATTTGTATTTTTTAAGTATTTGAATGTTTTTTTGTGTTTTTGGAAATGTTATATTGTTTTTTATTTTTTGAGTATAAACTATGTACAAACAACATCAAAATGAAACTATATATAAGGAGCTAAGTAAGAGAACTATTGTAATCACCTAAAAGTGGTATTTGAGTGATAAGAGTTATACTTGAGACTAAATATCCATATATTATTTCTAGACCAATCTTAGAGCCTATTATCACAATCATCTAGCCTTTGTATAGGCCACACGTATCCTAGTCAGCTATAAAGTAGTCTTGGACCCTCATTTCCCAATCCTGGCCCTTTGTACCTAGTGTTATACTAGCTAGACACTAATTCAATAATAAGGACACTAGCACCACATGGTGATAGTGTCCCCAAAATGGTTTAGTTGTCCTTTGCCCTAGATTTTCCTAAATGGATATCTTTTCAAAACTATAGACTCCTAAGGTTAACCTAGACATATTTTATCATCTATACATGTAAAAACTCAATATAAATACATGAATTTTATCCCTATAACCACTAGATGGAAATAATATGTAAAATACACATTAAAACATGAATTTTTTTTAGCATAATTAAGGTTGTCAATCCCTATTCTTCCATACTTAGGCATACTACCATCTACAACAACCATAATCTCAAATTTTCTAGATTTCCAATCTCAAGAACATTCAAGACACTAAAGGCCACTATCATACTATCATCACGAACACTTGTATTAGCACTTACATGGGGAGAACTACATAGGGCTTGATCCCTCCTCAAATATTGGTCTATAGAAAACTCTTTTCATAGCAGGGTGTTGAAGATGTCTATCCTACCCTACTAATGAACACACTTTGTAGCTCATGCCCTATTTACATAGAGGATTAAGGTTTTCATAATAAATTACTTATTATAGGAATAATATAGGGTTTAAAAAATTATGTGCATAAGATAAGACCCCATATATCTAGACATAGGTGCATCTATAAGTTTGGAATAATCCTACATAGAGGAAACTACTACCAATATTAGGACACTACTACCAATTTACCAATAATGACACTACTACTATATAATTATGGAATTACTATCCAGGAGTGGTTCTAATATAAGGATCTAATTTATGACACTCAGACTAGATTCCATCTCTGTTTCTATCACCTAGATCATCTACATCATGTATTTTCCATCTAAGTCATTACTTACAATATTTATTACTATTTTTAGAAAATTCAAATCTAGTAAATTCTACAACAAATAAATGGTTATATCATTTCATATTATTTCCTTGATTTACTCTATTCAACTCTTTAATTAAACATAGGATATACTTGTGTTAAGTCCTAAAAGGTTAAAATATTTGGTGAACCTGACTTACTTTAAACATTTCTCAAACCCTAATCATAAATAACCCTAGGGTTTACATTTCTAGCATCCAAATTTTATATCCATATATGTTTTGATTTTATTTTATATAATCATGATAATAATGATAGAACAAGTGTATCACTTTTTTTTTTGAAAATTTGAATACTTTAATTTGCATGTTTATTCACTTTAAATTGGAATGAACTTAGAAATGACATAAATACATATATAGATGATGGTTTATATAAATTTAAATATATGTCATATTTCATTCTCTTTATATCATGTTATGGTTATCTTATGAAAAAATTAATTAAGAAAAAAATCCTTACACACATAGAGTATGTATTACATAAGCTAACAATTAGGTTTTGTGTTTTAATGTCATATCTTATGCATAGGAAAAAGTCTCCTTCTCCTCATCTCCATGAGGATGATAGATACCTTCCCTCTAACCAGGTCCACATTATAACTCCTCCATAATATGAAGCAACCTATAGCATTTTCACTAATACCTATACTCATCCTATTCACAGCTCTTCCCTATAGGGTGTTTGCCTACATGTTCAATTAGAAGTAACTAGGGTTTGCACATGTGATACTCTTAGGGATAAAATTATTAATATGATCAAGCTAATGTCAGATTTATAGAATAAAAATTAGTTATTAAGTGAACATGTCACATTATTGGCAAATCATATTACACGTACATAGTCTTCAACATATGCTAGTATAAACCATGTATATGCATCTACACCTAGCAAGGTTGTGCCTAACACTCTTTCATATCCAGATAATAAATCAAAAAAAATTATATCAATAGCTAGTGATTTAAAAATCATTCAAAGATAAAAATAAGAGTTAAAGTGAGGTACTAAGGGAAATTATTAAAGCTAAGTTGATCAACCTTCCCCTTCTACACCTAGTAAAGAGATACATATATTATTGTGCATATCAAAGAATGCATGAAAACCAAAATAATTCATGTTTAACATTGAAAAAGAAAATACAATATATAATGGATACATATGAATCACATTGTCACACATAATAAAACAACATACAATTGTACATCTACCAATTGAAAAAGGGTCGAATTCAAAAATAGTATAAAAATGTCTACCAAAGCATAACTCAGAATAAAAAAGGTTCACAAATCAGAATTAGAGAAAGAAATAGTAAAACAAGAACACGTAAAGAAAGTAAAATATTAAAAATATACCTATCCAAAATGATGCTCAAATTTCAAAATGGTATGATTTTGGTCACAAATATCTACAATAGTTTGATTATCATGGTCAAGGTTTGGGTGAGCAAGCCCAATGCATAACTACTCCTATTATAGTAGTTGATAATGTTGGTCAATAAGGTTTGGTATTTATTGAACATCATAAATTAAATCATTCATAGATATATTTTATTAATGAAATTATCTAGATACATAGGAAATGTTACATAAACATCAAGAACTTAAGTTGGAAATTTAAAATCATGCTAAGCCAACAAACATTCTCAAAAGAGGATTTTTAGAAAAAGAGCCTCCACAACACCATATGTCTAAAATAAGTTTAGTTTCAAAGGGAACAATCAAAATCAATATTCCAAAGCACAATTAATAAAGTTCAACTCCATAGTATGAGTCAATGACCTCTATCATTTCAATTTATTATGATTATTATGATTTTGATGATGAGCAATACCTAGATTCATACTACAACACCATTAAACTAAAAAATAGAAATCACATTGCATGTGAGATTACCATTTCTATTTGTAACATAGGCCACACTAATATTGAGTCTCTTATGAGACTCATTGGTTAGTATTGTTCCTACCTTATTTTACATACATTACTTATTTTATTTCTCCTTGTATATAGTTTCATTTTTATGTTTATTGTACATAGATTATATATATATAATAAAATAATAATACAATATATCCAAAACTTAAAACCATTCAAATATTTACTCAAAAAACACAAAAGTTATGTATTGTATGAGTTAGTATTATTACATTTCTTATATTTTCTAGACACTACATATGATATCTATATTTGTATAGTTAGTTTTATCATACATACATGTTTAAAATATTCTTGTCACATGTTTATAGGCTGCTTACAAGACTTAGGTTCAGTACACCAATCTATAATTGCTATTATCTACTCACTAAGGGCATACAAATTGATTCATGGTTCTTCACTTGACACATTCACTCACTTAGGGGCATCTTATACATAGTTTTGATCACTAGGTTATATATTTATATACTCTTCATTCTAGCTTTAGTATTATTAGATCTTGATATTGATCATTACTACTCATACTAAGATTTTTTTTCAGCTCCTGCTACTTTAGACTCAGCATATATACATCCTAAATCTGACACATATTTGTATTAAATATTAATGCATACTTTCATTTCTAACTTTCCTAGTTTATAATTGATTTTACATCTATGCTTCTTCAATTCAAAGGAATTTGAATATGTCATTATTATTTGCCTCTATGCCACATCTATTCATAATATTTATGCTTTGGACATGCTCCCATGCCATTGTGTGTGTATTTATTATTTTTGTATGTATATATGTTAGTGTGTCCTTATATGTGGATCTAAGCCAATTTTCTTATCACTTGTGTATATGTGAACACTTGAACATTTCATTGTATGTCTTTTTTTCTCAAATTTAGTGGCATGTGCCCTTGTCCCTTACATTCTATCCCCTTGGCCTAATTTTTATGTCTCATGTGTTTTGTATGTATGATTTATTACATGTGTCATGGCCATAACACGTCTCCTTACTTGTTACACACCAATTTTTGATGCCATGAGGGACCTCAAGCATCTACCCTTCATACTTGGGTGCCATTATGGACATCATGCCCCATCCCCCTAGGCACCTACTCATTTTTACTCATATTTACTATTATAAACATTGATTACGTTTATATTGACACCCTTATGGAATGCTAGACATAAAATACATCTTACATTAAATATGTATACTTAGATTATCTTTAATTTTGATGTTATGTATGCATATTATATCAGATTATCATACAATTATCATATATGTTCTAACTACCACACATTTTGCAAATATTTTTATTTTTAGGATAATTATTGCATAGTTTCAAAACTCCCCTAAAAATAAAGGGCATTCATAGGGCTTTGTCACATAGATCAAGCTTTTATATTTCACTTAGTACATTTTTTAGCACATAGGCTCAGCTATAGAAAATTTGGCATAGGTAAACATAGTGGGAAAATAATGACTAAAAAAGTAATACAGTGGCACAAAATTTAGACTAGAAGGACATTAATGCCCAAATAGGAACATTAGTGCCACATGTAAATACTATCCAAAATATAACAAAATTATCTCTTAGCCTTAATTTTAGAACAACACAGATTGGATAGAATAATACAATAGGTACAATATATGTTTACACATATTTAATTATAGGTTTATTAGATATACTTAGTATTTCATAGATTCACACTTGTTCAGATCAAATTCATAATAATTTTGCTCAGATTGGGGGTGTCATGCATGGCATGACCATTCCCATATTTAGTTTAGATGTTTAGATATAGTTTATTACAACTCATTCTAGAATCTATATACTTAAATATTAGATTTGGGGGCATGTGCACAACACATTGTTTTCATATGCTTAGTCACACACTGATTGATAAAATAGAATGACAAATTACATGTAGTTCTATAAAATATATACACTTGACATCATATTCAAGGTTTCACACTAGTCTCATGCCTTACTCCATCTATAGTGGTTAGCATTCTTGAGTGTCCTAGAGCTACCTAATATACCTGAGTGGCTGTAAATCAAACATACATAGTTATATATACTCAATTATAAATTTATAATAATTCACACAATTTAGTTTTAGATGCATCTACTATACATGGGTGGGTAATGATGGAGTTAAATCCTACCTAAGTTTTTAAGCAACCCACATGAGAGGGTTGAACACACTCTCAGTCAAATCCAAGATATTCACATGTCATGATCCACCAAGCAGGGGAGGGCAATGATGGAGTCAAAACTAGATTTATCTATTGAGCCACCCACACATGAGGATTAAGAAAAATATTAGATTAGTCAAAGATATTCACCAATTAATCACTATATACATGCACACACATAAGTTATCATTAGGTTCATGTACCTAATGAGGTGTATTCATTCCTTTCCTCTTTTCAATATCTTCATTCAATTTTACTTAGTTTTACTTATTTACATAATTTAGACTTTTAATTTTGATATATCTTAATTAAGGACTAAATTATTTAAATCTCACTTTCAAGACTTGCATTGGATCATGATTCACGTACTCATACTCAACTTCATGGGTTTCACTTCCTAGGTAAGTCTAGGTATGTTTCTTTTTCCTTTATCCTAGTCATTTCACTTTTCTACCTTTCTAAAATAAATGGGGTATAATGTAATCACCCAAAAATGTTATTTAAGTGCTAAGAGTACTAATTGAGATTAATTATCCATATATTATCCTTAGACCTAAAATTATCACACTTATCTAGCCTTCTTATAGGCCATAGGCATCCCTAGTTAGCTACAAATGAGTCTTAGACCCTCATTTCCTAATCTTGGTCCTTCATGTCTAGTGTTCTACTAGTTGCACACTAGCACCATAATAAGGAAAATAACACCACATGGTGCTAGTGTCCCCAAAATGGCACTAATGTCATTTGCCCTAGATTTTCACAAATAGATATATTTTTAAAACTAAAGCCTCCTAACGTCAGCCTATATTTTTTTATCATCCACACAAACAAAATAATAGTATAAATACATGAATTTATCCCTTAAACACTTGATGGTAATAAGATGCAACATAGACATTAAAAAATATAAAAAATTGAGTATAACTAAGATTATCAGTCCCTATTCTTCCCTAATTATATATACTACCATCTATAACATCCCTAAGCTCATATTTTCTAGATTTCTAGCCTCAAGCACATTCAAGGCACTCAAGGCCACTATCATACTAGAATCACTTGTATTTATATTAGCACTTCCATGTGGAAAACTACATTGGGCTTGATCCCTCCTCAGAGTATTGGTGTGTCAAAAAATATCTTCACATTGAGGTGTTGAGGATGTCCATCCTACCCTACTAATGAACACACTTTTCAACTCATGCCCTAGTTACATGAAGGTTTAGGGTTTATATATTAAATAAATATTTAAAATCATAATACAAGGTTCTATAACTTTTTTTCATAGCAATAAACCCTACATATCCAAACATAGATGCAAATAGAAGTTTATAATAGTCCTATAAAGAGGACACCTATCACCAATATTATGACACTACCATCACTTTACCAATAATAACACTACTCTCTAATAATGATGATACTATCTAGGGGGGTTATGATATAGGTATCTCATTTATGACACTTATAATATCTTTCATATTATTTTATATTACCCATATCATTTATATCAAGTGTTTTCTAGCTAAGTCATTACTTGCATTTGACTACTATTTTTAGAAAAGTCAAAGCTAGTCAATTCTATAACACATTAGTGGACATATTTATTACATATTATTTCCTTGATTTAATATACTCATATCTTTAACCAAACATAGCATATACTTTTTATAAGTCATGAAAGGTTAAAACAACTATGTATAAGTAGAGAGGAACATACTAACCATTGAGTCTCACAAGAACCTCGCTATTAAGGTGTCTTATATCAAATAAAGGGAAGATTGACCACCTTAACTATGAAAAGATGTATTTTATATATATTAATCATACATATAATAAGTAATATATAGCTAAAACTACCTATAGAGTAGGGCTATGAATCTACATAGTTGACTGATTAGGCTTGTGAACTATGGGGTTCTTAGGGACCCATCTAGTAGACTAAGTTGGGACTCATGTGGGTGATATATAATGTAACATTGATCTATATGGTAATGTTGTAGATAGAGTCTCTCTATAATCCATAACATGTATCTAACATATAATTCTCTCTAATATAGGTCTCTGTGGGAGGCCTTATATGTGGTAATGATATATGAGTAGACCTCACCGACACTATGGCTCAATTAATATCAAAGTTTTGTTAATAGAAGTTATGTGTAATGGTAATTGGTGTCTACTATGTAAACAACTATGGAATAGGTAAGGGATAATAATTTATAATGGCCTTGACTCTAACTTCTTTATTAACATTTATATATTTAAGGCATTTATGCATGGTGTATAGAATGGATTGAAGTTGTTATATCAAATGCCTACCCAATAACATGTCCCATGTGCCAACACTAGGTACCACTAAGAATTGGGTGGCCATATGTGAAATACCACCCTATAATAGAAGTATTTTATCCTCTATGGAACTCTGAACATGGCCACTAAAACTATGAAGAATTGTATCTATCTGATAAATATCTTGTTCTGAATAACCCAAGTTTAAATAAGTGTGATAGCTAATGATTGACCTATTTTCAACCATGACACTCTAAATAAGATGATTGTTAATTTAAAATTGTATAAATAATTCATATAAATATGAGTCATCATTGAAAATCTTTGATTATGAGAAGGTGGTGAGAATTCTATTTGGAATTGTAGTATGATATGCACCAATGAAATTATTTAGAGGGTGTGTATCTTTTATATGAATATGATAGTATGTTGGTGGTGGTTTTTCCTAATAATAAAATTATAATGAACACTATAAGTGCCTACTATCTCATTAGTCATATGTTTTGGAAACAAATCTATAAATATTTTCAATGTTTATTTGTTTTTTGGTTGTGCTTTGTGTGCCTCTATAGGAGTGCCCATATTAATGATATTAACATCTATCAAATCTTGTATCTTTTTTCATAAATTTATGTATCTATTTTTAGTATGGTCTAGTGCCCTATGATAGTAACAAAATGCAATATCATCATAACTCCTTGGAAGAGGCCTATTCATATAAACCTATTTGATGGGAGGGAGAGATATGATATTACATTCAAAGAGGTGATGAAGAACACATGCTAGTGATTTGAGAATATTTTTGAGTTGGCTATGAGGATGCATTAAATTTTATCTTTTGATTGTTCTTGTTTTCATTAGACCTTACCTTATATGTGAGATTATTAGATCTCTTATTATTTAAATTTGATCCAATTTTTTACTTTAATTTACCCATGGAGAGAAGTTTTACTTACCATTATTTCACTATATGACATAAATTTATGAATGATGGCTTTTTTTTGAGTAATATAGCTTCATATAATGCCCATAATAAACTCTGCTTGAATATGTCTTGGATTTCTCTATCTCTTCCATGGGGATAGTCATCTTTGTTAATACAATTTTATATTAAATGACATATCAACTTTTGGCTCATTAGAATCTTTCTTGAGTTATGCAAATTGTGCATATGAAACTTTTTCATTGATATTGATTAAATAGTGTGTCAAAAACATATATTTTCAAGGATTAAATCATGTCATATACTGATTAGGAAGATCATAGAATAATTGCCATGCATAGTAATTTTAACTATGAGGGAATAACTTAGATAGGAGCCAATCATTGGACACATAATCCAAACATGATATGTGAAAAACACATAGATGATTATCTGGGTCACCCTTACAATAATAAAGTGTAACCCTGGTTGCCACAAATCTAGAGGGTAAAGGATTTACCACTATATGTTGTTCTAAAGTTATATGCAAGATTATGTGACAATCCAAGGCATAAGATGGTCTAGTAGCACCTTGTTGAATATGTAACACCTTAAAATATATAAAATTGATATCATGTTAAAAGCATTATAAATATGAAGAGGAAGGATTTATACTAACCGTAATAGGTTGTGCCACTGGTGAGGGTTGGCTAGTTGTAGTCAGTTGTTGTAGAGTCTAAGTTGTTCCCATAATACATGTAACAATAATAATATTTATGGTATTAGAGTATTGATGTGTAGTTAATTTTAGTATCTCTCATTGAATAATATAGATAATTCCATATTTCATACCAAGATGATTAGATATGAACTCTTGAAAATGTCTCTTATCAGTCTCATCAAATTGGTTATTGAATTATGCCATTGTAGGTTGGGAAGTAGGGTAATAAAAATTTATTTATTTTGAAACTTTTAAGAAATTAAATCTATGAAAGATGAAACTTGGAGATCATTGGGGTTTTTACTTTGTTAGGGTTTCCTCTTTGTGTGTTATTGAGTCAGCCATTATTTTTATATATGTCTAGCTTGTGTCACATTATTTCCCCTAAGTTGCCTATGGGACTTGCATTTATTAATTTTTAAGGTTTCTCACCTTTAGGTGAGGACAACCTCTATAATGACTTCACCCTATTCTATCCTAGATTTTTTAGCTATAGATAAGAATGGTAAATTTTCGATTAATTTCCCCCTTCAAGTGCTTGATGAAGTTTGTCTTGAAGGTTTACCATGAGGTAATTATTTAGAACCTGATGTTATATTTCCTATTCCTAGATTTATTTATGTATTTCAATGGTTAGATAAATCTTTTTTGATAAGATATTTTATGGGGATAATTACCTCTAAAAGTGTACTATGTCTTGGGTTAAAACCCATTGGTATACTCATGGAATTAAGCTGGAGAGAGTCAAAAACATGACCAAGGGTCTGTTTGTTCTACTTTGATAACCCTTCCCATGTAGGAGGTATCCTCCATAGGTCTACCACTTGGTATGTCAAGAAATCACTAATGGTTCTCTCCCCCTAGATGTAATACTTTGTCTTAGAGCACATTGCTCTCAAATTCCTACTTTGGGTTGAATTTCTACACCTTATTCTCCCTTAATGGCACATTATTCACCAAATAGCTTTCTCCATAGGTTAGTTGGTCTTCCATGAGCAAAACTAGCTCTATGCTAAACCACAGAAGTAGGTATGTGTATAAGTAGACATTTCCCATGACCTCAAGGAGTTTTTGAAATTAAAGTTGGGTATGTGAGACACTCATAATGAGTCATCTATATCAACTTTCCTAACTCTTTTTTTCATTACCAAGCCACAAATATTAGTGATTGTCCCCTCTAGTTATCCCATAACAATGCATCTAACCACTCATCCTCTCCTCCTAATCCCTCTGTAGAAGTTATCAAAAATATAAGCATGGATAAACTATAGTAAAAAAGAGGAATGGACACACCAAATATATGAGTTTAAATGTTGTTCCCAAAAGATTTAAGTGTCAATAAGTAATGGCCCATAGGAATAGGATCCTATAGAAAAAGATCTTGTCTAGGCTTAATCCTCAAAAATTCAAGAAAGCTTAGGGTATTTAACACCCCCTTGTCACTAATGTGTTATCCCAAAGTATCAAGGATCCCTTTCCCAAATCTTATGGATTTTTAGACTCATAGCCAATCACTCTTCCATTTCTTGCCTAGTGTGATCCACCCAAATGCTCTCACAAACCTCCTAGAAGGCATGATGAGATAGAGAAGGGAGAGTTCAAGGTTGACCTTACTATGAAGAAGCAATTTTATAAATTTATAAATGCTAATAGTGGGAATTTTTTTATATAAATGGTATGATTCCTTAGAAGGCTTAGACTTTGAGTATATGTCTCTCAACACCCATCATCTATGAATTATTTTTCATGGAATGTTCGTGGTCTTACAGACCCAAAATGCAAGTTTTTTGTACATTATTTTACAAGTAAGTTTATTGAGATGGACATTATTTGTCTATAAGAAGTCAAGGTGGTGGATTTTTTATTAACAATTGTTAGTAATTATGTATGGTATGATATCATTAATTTTCATAGAAATCATGAGGCAGGACATAGAGGGGTGATCATATTAATTTCTAAAAAGTGGAGGCCATACTTAGTGAAATATGGTATGAACCCCACCAATTGATTAGTATGGGCCCTTTTTAACATTGAAAGCCACTCTTTTTGTTTTATTAATATTTATGGTTCAAATGACACTTATGAGCATACTCATTTATGGTGATGGATTGTGGATGATCTCTACAATGCCCATTGGGTCTTATGTGGTGACTTTAATATGGTGGCATCTCTTGAAGACAAAGTGGGCCACCTACCAATGTGTTGAACAGTTGGTAAAAGGGAGGTATGGTATTATATGTGTACTAAATGGGGTTTTTATGACCCTAATTTAATCCACCAACCTATAGATGGAGTATTTTTCACCTAGATTAATCCTGGGGAGCTCCTCACCTAGACTCTAAAATACCTAGATAGGGAAATGATGTCCACTCAATCATACTTCTCCTTTCATAATGATTTTTTTTTGGTGTAGGTACTGCTAGATTTTGGGATTTTTGACCACTCCCCTAATCAGTTCCATATGACATGATAAATCATGAAACACAAAGTCCACAAACCCAAAAAAAAATTCTTAACACTTCTTTTCTCAAGCATGGGCCCATGGTGGCACACATTAGTAGATTATGGAATTTAGATCCACATACATCCAAAGAATATGGTTGGATTATTTTGTGAGATGATGCCATCAAAAAGACCTCTTGACTTCTACACATCTATGGGAACCAACTTAATAAAATTCAAAGACACTCTTACTTTACCACTTCTTTAGAGCTTAACTATATAGATTTAGAACTGAAAAGGATCCTTTTAATGAGATCTTGTAGGTTAGAGTATCATCCTTATAGCATCACATCTAGATAGAAGATAAGTACAATGCTTAAGGAGCTCAAATCAAATCTAGACTTCACTGGCTCAAGATAAGGGAAAAATATTCTAAAGAGTTCTTTCAAATGCTATGAGCCAAGAACTTGAAGCAATAAATCTAGGTCATCTATGAGGCTATCAAGAGAATCTCAAAAATTCCTTATATTGTGAAATATTTTGTTTGGCACTATCAACAATGTCTCATAGTGGTGACTTATAAACTCACTCTTGCCCACTAGGTGGTTTGTGATAGGTTCCTCACTATTGATGATCTGCATAAGGTAGTATAACATATGGAAAATGACAAAGCTTCACAAATTAATGGATTCCCTTGTGAATTATATAAAACCCTTTATGATCTTGTGGGTAGTTATTTTCATAATGTTTATCAAGAGGCCTTTCAAAATCATTCTCTAAGAAATAATATAAATAAAGGAAACATTAAATTCATACCTAAGTAGGGGGGCCCTGAGTTGATCATTAATTGGTAGCCCATCACCCTTTTAAATGTTTCTTATAAAATCATTGCCAAGGATATGTAACTATGGTTTCATAATCTATTGCTACACATAGTTTACCCTAAAAAAAAGGTTCATTAGAAGTTCATATATATTATACAACTTCATAGAAATCTAGGAAAGCATGGACTAGGATATAAGGTCTAAATAACAAGCTATGTTCATCAAAATTGACTTTGAAAATTTTTATGACTATATTGAGTGTCCATTCATTCTGGCTATGCTTAGAGCCCTATGATTTAGGCCTAACTTCATTCAAACCATCCAAATTTTAGTTTCATATGACTTGTCCATCCTCTACATCAATGGTGTCACCTTTGAGATATTTGGTCTGTTCCACTCTATCTGCCAAGGGTACCCTATGGCTCTTACCTTATATGTGCTTGCAGTTAAGGGTTTTAGATATTTTATTAGTAATTCCCAATCTAAGGGCCTTATTAAGGGAATTTATCTCCCTCTAGATACAACCAATCCTCATGAAGACATGTAATTACTCAATGGCCACTTTGTGCATGATTATTTCCTTACTCTCATTGAGGATGAGGCCAATGTGTATAATTCCCTATAGTGTCTCAGCACCTTCTACTTACCTTTGGATCTAGTATCGACTATAAAAAACTCATTGTTGTAGGCAATCATACCTCCCTCTATCAATGTGGACTACTAAATATGATTGGATATGGATCCAACATGATGAAATTTTCAAAAATCTTGGCATCCCCTTTACTTATGATGCTTTCCCACCCTTATTGTGGTAATATGTTGTTGACATAGTTACTAAGAAATTAGAATATTGGGTGACCAAGACCATTTCATTAGTAGGAAAATTTCAAATCTGCTTGAAAGTGCTTGTGACTACCCATGTTTATTACTCTTTATGTTTGATGACATCTAAGAAATCTTATCAAAAACTAGATAAATTTCTCAAGGATTTTATTTTGACTAATTCTTCTCATGGTACCAAATTTCTTAGGGTGTCCTAGGATTACTACTACCTCACATAGGATGCTAGAGGTAAAGGTCTCATTGATGTAGCTCAAGAAGGATCTACTGTATCTTCCAAATGGATTTTATAGGCTATTGAGGGCATAAAATCTTAGAAGGTATTGTTTCAACGTTGCATCTCTTCGGGCTTACCTAAGGGTAAGAAAGCTTAGGAAAGGATTAGCTTCTCCAATTTTGTTATCATTAAATATCCCATTCAAATCATAGGTTCCTTTATGGTAAAAAGTTTCTCAAAGGCATGGGAAGAGATCAAACCATCACTTCTTTAGAATGACTTAGGGTTTCATGATAGGTTATCTACTAACTCCCACTCAATATGGTGGTTACCTAATAATAATTTAAATGAATTTGCCTTAGTAAAAGTCCCTTAGATAAATTATCTCAAGTTTTTTCATAGAGGCATTCAAAATATCCAAGACATTTATTTTAGGTGATCTCACTCCTAGCTATCCTAAGAAGAGGTGAAAACCAAATTCTAGTTAGCCAATTCTAATCAAGAATCTTACTAGGAGGTTTTTAACATTGTTCCACTAGATATGCTCCATAAAATTTATGTTCACTCCACTCATAATTGGTGGAAGGATTAGAAGTGGTATGCAAAAACTCCCTTCCATAATTACATGCCTAAGCTAGGCTACAAATGGATTACTCCCCACTTGCCTATGGTGGATAAGATAAATTCCCATTGGGGTCTACATTCTTATATTAATACATGGGGATTCAAATTTAACACTATTGAGGGGGATTATATGGAGCCCAAGATAGCTTATTTCTCTTGGTGTATACTATACCAAGGCCTACCTATTAGAAAAAGACTCATCCAATTAGGAGTTTCCCTCCCAACTTACCCTTTTTATGGCAATATAGAAATGCTCCACAATATTTTTTAGTATTATTTGAAATATATAAGGGTCTAGACATGGATTCATGACCTTTTTATGCCTTTCTAGCCTAAATTATTTCATTGTCAACATATCTTCCTTATAGATAAACCTGTGTTATGATTTAAATATACACAAGTCTAGCATATTTTCAAAGTGGAAATTTTCTTTTAGCTATGGAAATAAAGAAATAGTGTTGTTTTTAATAATATTTCTATAGATTGTAATGTTTCTACTTTGATCAAGTATTCCATCATTTCCAATGTTCTCTTGTAGATTTAAGTTCAAGCCAATAAAGTTGTCATAGAGCTTGGTCACCTTTAGGATATTATCTCCCATTAGGGAGATGCTCCTTATGCTATTGATCAAGTTTCACCATCTCCACCCAGGAATCACAAACTAAAGGATATAATTGTTTTTTCACCTTGTGGTAGACAATGATATCTAATCTTAAAACCACTCTTATAGTGGTACCCTATACTAGTGCATGACCCCTCTTGAGTAGTAGAGAGGGTGGTAGGCTCTAACTCCTTCCCTTACTAGATAGGATGGTTGTGATGTTCCTCCTCCTATACACATAAATGATTTAGGGGAACCATTTGGAGGTTTTTAAAATGTGTTGGATAAGTTCCCTAGGCTCTCTTTAGCCATTTTACCCAGTTAAACATATGAAGAAGAAGATGATAAGGATACTACTCATGCTACTAGTTGGGAACCTATTCCAAATGGAAATGTCTTTCCAAGTTCAGGATGGGGTCCTAATGATATAGATCCTCCACATTTTGGCCTTACTCTTGTTACTTATTATTATATTTTATGATATCATTATGACTCATTCCTAGTTAGGGCCTAGTTATTTTTGGTACTTTTATTTTTGGTTCGTAGGTAATGCCTAAAGTGACTACATGACGTACTCTCATACTGCCTCTATTATTTTATGAATTATTTGTATTTTTTTAAAAAATTAATATATGGATATATTTAATCAAAAAATTCTATGAAAGATTTAGAAATAGAATAATGAAGTAGATTTGATATTTTGAATTTAATTATTAAGCATAGAAAATAAAAAGGATAAAAACCCTAATAATATGCATGGATAGTTTTTTTGTACTATTCAAAGGAAGTTAAGTTCACCAAGTGATTTAAATTTTATGAGAGTTATGGAATGTAAAACCCTAGTTTGCTAAAGTGATGGAATAATAAATTAGGGAATAAATATGTAATAATTACAACCTCTGATTTATACAATAATTGACTTTTTTGATTATTCTATAAATATAAAATAACTATAAGAAATGTACTTAGCTAAAAACTAAATAAGAAAGGTAATGGTAGACTAAAAACTAGTAAGAGATTGTGTATAATGTCATGAACTACAAATAGGATTCAAAAGACATATTGGATAGTAGTGCGGTCCCTTAGATAGTAGCATAATTTACTAGTGTCCTCTTAGGTGAAGTAGTATCTTTTAACAAGTATATATAGTAATCTTCTAGGTAGATATTCATTTCATCCTGAGATGCCTATACCTGAGTGGATGAATGTTGGTTTGCTATCTATTCCCTATTTTTGATTGATTTACATGTGAAACCATATACCTCAATGTTTTTAGGGTATTTGATGAGCACAATTAGAAAAGAGTGTTATTAGTAGGGTAGGGTATAATAGGAATAAATGATCTTGATTTTCATAACTTTTTTGAGTTTGTTTATGAGTATTTGAATCTAATTCCCATATAGTTAATAAGTGAATCAAAGTTATGTATATATAACATTCTAGTGTTTGTCAAGAAGTGAAATAGGTTTAGGATAACCATATGAATAATTTAGGGATTAGAAATATATCCATTGGGAGAATAAGGAGAAAAAAATAGTGCAATCCCTAAGTAAATATCATAATATGATAGAATCCAAAGGGTTTCGCTAATTTCCAAGTGGCATAAGCTAATAAACAAGGGGCTTGGGTTTCTAGGGGTGGTTTAGTGATACTTTTGGTAAGTTTTAATATTAAAATGGACTCACAAAAAAGATAAAAAGGATTAAAAGAGACCTTAATATACATCTGGGGGTAAGCCAAGATAAGGTGGTGTTAAGTGACACTCATTGCACTGAAATGACATTTTAGACGACTACACCTTTAATCACATATTTAGAATATATTGGGAGATATTGCATGGACATTTAAAATCAAATGAGGAAATGGATATTATGTTATATTTTGATGATTTCTCTAGTGATTTGAATTATTATTTAGTATACAAAATCCCACAGACTATTTCCTATGCTTATAATTTGGTCTTGATTATAATTGTGGTTTTCATGACTTATGGATGCATAACAATTTAAATGAACTTATTGAGGGTAAATATGAAATGGAATGTGATTTTTAATGTATAAAATCATGAAATTAATCAAAACCTATAATAATTGAAGTGTTTAGAGAAATGTATTAGTGTAGGTTTTTATTTTTCCCTATTATTTAATTAGAGAATATTATATATTTGTGCATACATGGAGTTTTCCTACATTCCTAGGATAGGCTAGCTTATGTGGAGATGTGTGTCATAGATGTGTCATAGGTGTCATAATAATGTCATAAGTAACTCCTTTGATTGGCTATTTTGGGTATGGGAGTTACTTCTCTATTCTTATCACCTTATCACCACCTTTCATGGAGGAGTTATAGTCTATTCTTGGGGTGCTTTGACCACCTTTTATGGAGGAGTTACTTACGTGCTCTCCTATATGTATTCTTCACTTTGGCCATCTTAAGTTAATCAAATATTGGGTTCTGATCCTATTTATCTTTTGCAAATTATCTCTTTCAGTGATTTCACTTTGCTTTAGCTTCTTTGTGGTGTGCACCAACTTCATCTCATGTGATCACTTGACCATTACATTCGCATTATTCAGACCCTGGCAACAACTCTGATATGGTATTAGAGCCACCCTAGTAATCATGTGTTTGGTTATTATATTAGTTTATTTTGAAAATGCGAGGAGTGGAGTTCTCTTTATGTTCTTTTTCTTATTTCTAGATTTGATCTAAAAAAGCCTTTCAATATCATTTCTTGTGTTGAATTTATCTTTCCTATGGACTACCTTCATGGTGTTTGGATCTGCAAGTTTTTTTTCAACTACTATGCACATCTGCTGTGTCAAAATGGCATTTTAGATCTAAGGCATAGCTGTTGGAGAAGTGGCACCATTTTTTGACAGTTCTAAACTTGGCTTCCTTTGTAGTTTTTATTTATTTTTTCCAGCATTGGCGTCACATTTTGACACATGACATTATCTTTTTTGATGTTCATTTGACTTGTGTTGAAGGAGAAAAGGACCACTTTTAGTTGTTGGGCATTGGAATCTCAAAGGAGTGAAGGCTACATGGAAGAATTTCATGGAAAAAGGAGGCATTGGAGTTGTTTTGTCTTCACCAAGTTACTGTGTGGAGATCTACATAGTCTTTCTATTGATACATAATCAAAACAATAAATAGAAAGACCAAACCCTCAAAAATGACACCCTTTTTCATTTTAACGCTCCATGTGGGCCCTCACACAACCTTTATTTGGTAAAATCTACCTTTTTTCTTAAACTCTTAGTCAAATTTGACTTTTCAAATCTTAAATCAGTCAATTTGGTAAAAAATGAAGATTTAAGGCTGTATTTTACATATGGGACACCTTAGAAGTCTTATTTGGGAAGCTTGATGAGATGAGAGGTCATGAGCTTGAAAATGAACTCATAATTCTAAGTCCTAGCAACTTTGACACCCTACAGGACTTATTCACTAAGTTTAAGGCCGTTAGATTACAATTGAAAGAATAAAGGATAGAGAAGAAAGATGATCAACTCATCCTTTCTATTCTCAATAAGTTAGGTCCAAGCTATTTATCCTTTGTCTCCACTTTCCATGCCACAAAAAGTGCCCTTCGTACTACATGGAAAATGCCTTCTTTGGATTCATTCATTGCTGACTTGACTAGGGAGCAAGATAAGCTAATTCAAATGGGCCTAATGAAGTCTACTCAACCCCAAGCTTTGATAGATGGAAATGGTAAGGATAAGACTTCAACAAAGGAGAAGAAGAAAAAAAATAAGGACCAGGAGAAGAAGAAATAAAATAGCAATCCTACCAAAAACAACACTGAGTCTTCCTCCTCCAATGCTAAACCTAAGAAGGAGAAGGTTAAGTGTGCCTATTGTAAGAAGACAAGGCATGATGAACACAAATGCATGAAGAAACAAATATATCACCTAACTCATCTTCTAGAGAAGCACAACATAAGTGTTCTTGAGTCCATCAAGTACAGTTCATCTACCCAAGATTCTACTAAGGCAAAAGGCAAGGGTAAGGAGAAAGAAAAGGGTAAGGCCCTTGTAGCTACAACAAATTATACATCTTCATGGGTCATTGACTCAGGTGCTTCTCACCACATGGGCTCTTCCCTAGTTGAGTTTTCATCTTTAGAGCCTTGTAGCATGACTTCAATTAGTTTGGGTGATGACACATCAATTTTCATTGTAGGGAGAGGGTTAGTTGAAATGGAAGGAGGAACACTCAATAATGTTCTAAGTGTTCCTTCTATTTCAACCAATCTCCTATCAGTTTACCAAATCACTCACATTGGTTGGGGCACGAGAGTTGAGTTTTCACCAGATGTAGTGGCTATCAGGGAGTTGCATAGTGATACTATAGTGGCAGTGGGTAGGGCAGATCACCAAGCAAGGTTATACACCTCACATTTTTCACCTAATTCTTCTCCAATAGCATTGTTGACTCATTCAAATGGAGTTATCAAATTATGGCATGAGTGGTTTGGCCACCTTAACTACCGCTAATTTGAGCAACTTTACAAACATGACATGGTCATTAGCTTGCCTTGTGTCCAATTCTCAAAAGGACTTTGCAAGGGGTGCTCCCTTGGGAAGCATCCCAAAGCAAAATTTAACAAAGGCAAAGCTTAGAGGGCTTCACAACCTTTGGAGTTAGCCCACAGTGATGTATTAGGACCCTTTCCCAAACCATCTTTCACAAGGGCCAAGTACATCCTCACTTTCATTGATGATTTATCTAGGTACACTTGGATATATTTTCTCAAACAAAAGTCTAAAGTGTTTGAAAATTTTCTAGACTTCAAGGCTCTTGTTGAGAAATAGAGTAAAAAATTCATCAAGGTTCTTTGAACTAATAATGGAGGGGAGTATGTCAGCAATAGGTTTGAGTAGTTTTGCATCATAGAGGGGATTAATTTCCAATGCATAGTCACTTACAGTCCTTCATAGAATGGGGTTGTAGAATGCAAAACTAAGTTCTTGAAAGAGATGGGTAGCTATATGATTCAATCCAAATCCTTATCACCATAGTACTAGGCTGAAGCCATCAATTGTGATTGCTACATTCAAAATAGGGTTCCTCACAAAGATTTAAAAGGGATAATACCCTTTGAAGCTTGGCATAAAAGGAAACCTGGTGTTGAGCACCTTAGGGTTTTTGGATCCCTAGCCATGGCTCACATACTGAAGAAGAAATGTAAAGCTATGAAATGTTAGTCCAAGCCTTGCATCTTTGTAGGATATCTAGATGGTATTAAGGGGTATCACCTTCTAGATCTGACTACTCATGAGTTGTTCATTGAGAGAAGTGTCCACTTTCAAGAGAGTCCTAGAGACTCAACACTTGACACTTCTTATCTCTCATTAGATCTACTTCTTCATGATGATTCCTCAGATTTAGATCAGCCACAATAGGTTCCTGAGCTAGAGACATCTTCTTCTTTGAGTTTAGACAGTGAGGACAGTGATGCAGAGTCATCCACCTCTAATCAATTAAAGGATGAGGAGTTAGCACCTGACTCACCCACTTCTAGGCCACTTTGGGCTAGATAAACACTTGAGAGTGCTGGAACATGGGAAAGAGATCTCACAGATGATAGATGTACTAGGGGGGATTTTCAGAGAGATCCACATGCCTTCTTTGCCTCAGTTTCAGATCCACAAAATTTTTGACAGGCATCAGGAGTACCTGAGTGGGATAGTGCCATGGAGGAAGAATATTATTCCTTAATCAAAAATCACACTTTGGACTTGACTTCACTTCCTAAGGGAAGGAAGATGGTTTGATGTAGGTGGATATATCAGACCAAGTTTGCAGTAGATGGGTCAGTTGATAAGTAAAAGGTGCAACTAGTCACCAAGGGTTTCTCATAGGTGCAGGCATTGACTACTCAAAGACCTTTGCGCCCATTGTAAAGATGACTTCTATCTGACTCACCTTGGCTATTGGCACATCATATGGTTGGGATGTGCACCAGATGGATGTGAAGAGTGACTTTCTTCACAGAGAACTAAAGGAGGAGATCTACATGGAGCAACTAGCAGGATTTATTCAAGGTTCTTCCTTAGTATGTAGACTTAATAAATCTATCTATGGACTCAAATAGGCCCCTCAAGCTTGGTATGCCAAGATGGATTCCTTCCTTCTCACAATAGGTTTCACTAGGTACCATTTTGACCCCAATGTCTACTTCTTGTAGTAGGATGATTCACTCCTGATTTTGGTTCTATATGTTGATGACCTTTTGATCACTGGGAGTTCCTCATCAGCTATTTCAATGGTGAAGGCATCTCTCCAAGATAGATTTGACATGACAAACTTGGGTTTGTTGCACTACTTCCTTGGCATTGAGATCTCACAGTCAGATTCAGGGATTTCTCTTACACAACCTAAGTATGCTCTTGATTTATTGTCTCAATTTCACATCACTGATTGCAAGCCATCTCTAACTCCCTTTCTATCAGGAGTCAAGCTTGAGGATGAGTATTATTCACCATTAGTTGATGCCACTCAATATCTATAACTTGTTGGCAGTCTCATCTACCTGACTCATACCAGGCCTAACATATCATATGCAGTGGGACTTGTCTCCAGATTCATGTAGGAACCTCATGAACTACATTGGAAAGTAGCTAAGAGGATATTACATTACATATAGGGTTCACATAAATACAAGATTCATTACAAATTTGGCATAGAGGTTGACTTGGTTGGATATATAGATTCAGACTAGGCTGGTGATTCACAGACTCGCAAGTCCACTTCTGGTTACAGTTTCTCTCTAAGTTTTGATCCTATCAGTTGGTCTAGCAAGAAGCAGAATGCTATTACTATATCATCCACAAAGGTAGAGTACAAGGGAGCTGTTAATGTAGCTACTGAGGCTATTTTGCTTTAGGGGATTCTTTTTAAGTTTGGCATTCCCATCTAGTAGCCCACCATCATTTTTTGTGACAACCAGAGCACCATCTAGATTTGTAGGAATCTAGTTCAGCACCAACAAACCAAGCACATAGAGATTCACATGCACTTCATTCAATATCTTATTCATAGTTAGGTCATTGACTTGATATTTTTCTAGTCTTTAGAGTAGGTTACAGACATCTTCACCAAATCTTTCACTAAGAGCAAGTTCATTCATCTATGAGCTCTTCTTTGGGTGTGGTCCACATTTGCAGTAGCATCATCTTTAGGGGGGGCCACTATCCTCTTCATTTCTTTTATGTCTTTCTTTTGGGGGGGGGAGATTTTTCCTACGGGTTTTCTCCTTTTCTCTATCTTATGGGAGATTGCATTTGTACATGGGTACCTCATCAGGCCTAGTTGTTGGGACCCATTTTATATTTCCACATTGCCCACCTAAGCTGTGCTTATGGGGGGGTATTAGTTTAGGTTTTTATTTTTCTCTATTATTTAATTAGGGAATATTATATATGTGTGCATACATGGAGTTTTCCTACATTCTTGGGATAGGCTAGCTTATGTGGAGATGTGTGTCATAGATGTGTCATAGGTGTCATAACAATGTCATAAGTAACTCTTTTGATTGGCTATTCCAGGTATGGGAGTTACTTCTCTATTCTTAGCATCTTGTCACCACCTTTAATGGAGGAGTTACATTCTATTCTTGGGGTGCTTTGACCACCTTTTATGAAAGAGTTACTTACGTGATCTCTTATATGTATTCTTCACTTTGGCCATCTTAAGTTAACCGAATATTGGGTTTTGCTCCTATTTGTCTTTTACAAATTATCTCTTTCAGTGATTTCACTTTGCTTTAGCTTCTTTGTGGTGTGCACCAGCATCATCTCACGTGATCACTTGACCATTGAATTCACATTATTCAGACCTTGGTAACAACTCTGATAAAATGAAATAATAAATAAGTCAAAGTGGTGATAACCATGTTTATCCATTGACCGTTGATAATTAAGTATTTATATCTCTTAATGTATATCTCTATAAGCCTTATTGTACTAATGTATTTTAGTCATGTAATGTGGTTGACATTTAATTATTCCATTCTTATTCTATAATTGATTTTAGTTATGATATTCATGATGTTGATTTTATTCATTTGATTAATTTTAATAAATATGATGTTTACTTTATGCCTTATGATTGATTTCATCTAGAATTATGACCTAACTATAAATTTGTTTGGTTAAGGGTGGATTTCCCAAAAAAATATTATTTACATTTAAATAACAAGGGAAAATTTTAATCATTTTGTTAATGAAACATTGGTGGACATATTCATAATTTATAGTTCTAATCATCTTGATATTTTAAATAATGATGTTTTCTTCTTCTTTATATGTCCACTAAATTTGTTAAGGATTGTGTTAATGGATTTAGTGTAGATGATTTATTTTTTGGTTGGTGGTGATTTTGATGTGCAATCCATAATTAGATCAAAACATCAAAATGACTTATTTCTTTATTGTCATTATTTTTTTTTTAAGTAAACATTGGTTGGTTTGAATGATTTGTTTTAGTTTTATAATTTTGTATATGAAAATGATGATGATATTTAATATGGTGAAGAATACTAAAATTATTGATTTAGTTATGTCCATCACTATATTAGTCTTCTATTCGAACTTGATTTGGAAGAAGAATTAAAAATTTAAAGTGAGTTAAAGAAACAATTACTTCTACTTATGACACTATTTAAGATTTGGAGTGTGATGAAATTGAAAATGATAGTGGAATGGAATATTTTTAGTTATATGATAATTTACTATTTGAGAATTCTCATTCACTCTAGTATATCCCTGAGTTTCTAGATGCATATGTTAATGTAACCTATTCTTGTGTAATTGTGTCACTTACATGTTAATTGGAACAAAAAATTGATTTTTTCAATAACACTCCATAGTATATGGTTAAATATTCATGTTTATGTGTTGATGATTTTTATTTTATTTAATACAACAAATATTCACTTGAGTTTTTCATTTGGGACTTCATTTTTGGTAATTTGATTCAACCATATTACGATTAATATTTTGAATACTTGGGACTTGATTTTGATCATGAATATGATTAGTATAACTTTACAATATTCACTAATTCACCACTTCAAATAAATATTAACACATTCACATTTTTCACTAATTGGTTTGTTAGGTGTTTTTTATTCCATAATTTCTATAAAACTACTTTTAAAATGATTTATAATCAATTTATAAAAACATGATCTTAATAAATCTAATAATATTATTAGATATAACATACACACCATCCCCTCCCCCCAGCCCTTTAAATTATTTTTATTGGATATCATATATATGCCATCCTTAAATAACAATCTTAATTAATCTAAAAATCTTAAACATATATTAAAGAAAAAATATCAATTTACCCCAGAAAAATATATTAATTAATCTATACATCTTTAAAAATATATATTAATAAATATATATCTTATTAAATATCATATACACAATACTTAAAATAAGTATTTATTTTATTCAATACTATACGTGCATCATCCTAAAAAAAGGGGGTATTATTTACTTTAATAAAATTTTGAAAAATATTTACCTTTAAAAAAAATTTAAGTTATCCTTACAAGTATTTTAAGTGACTTCACGAACAATCGTGATAACTAACCCCACGAAAACATCAATCTATTTTAAAAAACCATATATTTCCCCAAGAAAATCAATATACACTCATAATAAAAATAATTTACCTCAATGAAAATTGATTTAATCTTTAGAAAAATCTCTTCATCTTCTATAATTCATATAAAATTTTGATTATTATATATTAAGAACAATCTTGAGAATTTAGCCTTAATTAAGTTAGGTATTTTATTGGATATTATGTGTGCCATCTTTTAAAAAAAAGTTAAATTTTTTAAAATATCTCAAATAAAATCAATCTTATTAGATATCATATTTGTATTATTATTTATACAACAATAATAATTTAATCATTTTTAATAAATAATATTTTTATTATTTATATATCTCTACAAAGTTACTCTAAGTTTTATTAATTGATATTTTATATAAATAAAATTAATTAATCTAAATATCATAGCTTCCATCTTAAAAAATATATATTAATTTCAATGTCTTAAAATAATATGATTTAGTTCCAAAAAATTATAAATTACCTCAACAAAACATCTAGTACTTAACCCCTTAAAAAATCTGATTTAATGATGGATCTTAATTTTATATATATATATATATATATATATATATATATATATATATATATAAAACTTCTCTTTAAAAATAATTCTTATATATTATAAATTAATATTTATGAAAAATGAACATAATTAATCTAAAAATTATATTCACCATCTTTAAAAAAGAATTTAATTAATATAAACATCTTAAATCAAATTTTTACACTATCTTATGTATGACTCTAGCTCTTAGCATTTTTTTTTAAAAATAAAAAAGTGTTTCAATTTTTTGTATGATTAAATTTATATCATATTTATAAATTTAAATAATTCGATAAAATTTTCAATCAAAAATAAATTATCTAAATTAATTATTTACATATCTTAATAAAATATTATGATATTTAACCTAATAAAAAACTTGATATATATCTAAACATATAAAATATATTTTACCATGACAATAAGTAATCCATAATAAAATATATTTTACTATGACAATATATATAGATTATTAAAAAATTACCATAAAATTATTTTTAAAAATTAATTATTAAATATTATTAATTATTCTTGAAAAATAATATTAATTAATTTAAACATCATATTTTATATCATATCAATTTCATTATTTAAAAATAAAGTAAATTTTCTCAACTTAAATATATAATATTTATATCTATAATCCACCTTAAAAACGTTTAAATTAAACTAATTTTTTTTTGAGGCACCCGATGATATTTCCATGATATCATAGTATATTACCCCATAATATAATTTATCTACCCCATAGTATAATTTATCTATCCCTTAAATAATCAATTTTATTGAGAGTAGATCAAATTTCTCGTGGGGTTACCATGATTTTTTGTGGAGTACTCAATTTATGTGGTAGATCAATTTTTTTAAAACCATGAATTACATAAGACCAATTATTTTTTAACGGTGATACATATGATATTCACTAAGATTGATTTTCTTGGGGGTATCTATAATTTTTATATAATTTTTTTAAAGATAGATAATATGATATCCAATAAGATTCATAGATTAATTAATATTAGTTTTTGTGAGAGTAAATTTATTTTTGTTATATATTGTGAGTGTAAATTAATTATTTAATGGGTATAGCTATGTTTCTATAGAGTTAAGTAACATGTGTTGGTGGTCCATTTATCACAACTACACCAATTTTAAGGAGAAGAGAGGGAGAGGAAATGACTCAACCAGTAAGGATTCCCCCTTATTCCCCTCCACCTTTTTTTGAAAGGAATTCAAATATAACAACAACTTCCCTAAGGTCTCTGTCCACCAAGTCATAGTGTACCATATACCTCAGTTGGTTGATGAAAGATGTTTCATATGAGGTGTCTATTTAGAGTACTTATTTGAGACTTGTTAGCACCCAATATTTCACCCTAGAGGAGTTTTTTCAAGTCTACTCTAATATTTGGGCCACATTGGAATACCTCTAGGCTTGTGGGTTCCCTATAGTAGAGGTAGACCTTTAGGTTTAAGGGCTAGCTCCGTAGATTGATCCTTAAGTGCTTATCACCTACACTAACTGACTAGTTATATAAAAAAATATAGTAGATATGAAATTAAACTAATATAAGGAGGTGACACAACAACAAAAAATCTCCAAAAAATCATGATACTCTTGCACTAAGAGACATGATCTATAACACTAGCTTCATAATCCTAGAATATTCTAACACTAGTATTTCAACATGGAGGCGATATGCATGAAAAATACTCAAGGTAAGTGAAGAGGAGATCAATTTCAGATAATAAGTCTACTTGTACACTTGAAAATATATACATACACTTGACAACACTTCATGTGACCTACTAGAGTGGAACAACTTGCTTCAAACATGGAAGGATTGAGAGAAAGCAAGGATGGATATCAATCACTTAACTATTCACTATAAATCTCTTCACATAATTTGAAAAGATATTTTATGAACTCATAACAAAGTTTCATATCTATTTAAAATTTAAAGTAAGATATCAAACCAATAGGGATTCACCATATCAGGGGTGGAATTGGAATACAAGAGCCAAAATCACTTGCATTTATAGAATGTGAAAAGAGAGAAAAGAAAGTGGATCTCAAGGGTCATAATTCCACTTGTCAAGGCATGAAAATTAGTTATGTTGTGAAGGACTAAAGTATATAATATATTTTTTTAAGGTCTCCCTAGATAAATGTCCACCTGAAGCATAACAACTCTCCAAACTTGGCGTAGAGGTCTTCAAATGACTTATTGAAATTGCCCTCATCATTAGGCCTCTCTTGAATGCTCCAAACCAGACTAGGGAGAGATGAAAAATATGAAATATAAATTATGGGTTATAAACTAGATTAAAAATGCATCATATGCTTTCCTAACTACTGGTCTTCTTTTAGATAATTGTTCTCACCATCTACAATCACCATCACTAGCCTTATATGTATGTCTTAACATTTGTCACCAAAAGGTACTTTATTTTAACAAAATATAATTAAGGGATGATATAAAACTTTTTTTAAGTTTCATTTCCTTCCATTCCATGAATCAGACCTTAAAATGCCCCCTAATTAGACTTCTCACCTTCTCACTTGGTAGCCACTCTTTATTCTCACTATCTACCATAGATTACCTAAAGTGAATAAATTAGTGAATATGTTTATGTGTTTATCTAAGGTTATAAATGGATTATGGGAGTTATAATAGGTCCCACTTTACCTCCCAAAATGACTCTCACCTTTTTATTCTGCTTTGCACCTAAAAAATGCGTAAAACCTTACAAAAAGGCCCTATTTTGCATTATTTTGTATAGTTAAGGTTCAAAAAAATCATGTGTCATATAGCCTAAGAGAGTTATCTACAAGTATATAATT
This sequence comes from Torreya grandis, assembly GCA_037957365.1. Taxonomy (NCBI): domain Eukaryota; kingdom Viridiplantae; phylum Streptophyta; class Pinopsida; order Cupressales; family Taxaceae; genus Torreya; species Torreya grandis. Next base: position 491,768 of record JARHVA010007527.1, on the reverse strand, counting down.
ATTTATAGACCAAATTAATCCTTTTTGATTCATTCCCACTCATTTATTTCCAATAGGGCCTCAAGTAAGGGTTTTGAAGGGTTTCTTTAAGCCAAAAAATGACTTTATTATGATCTCCTCTATAGAACAATGGCTATAAAAAATATCATTCCTTATCCAAAATTTTCTCAAATGTAATTTAAGGTTTATCTAGTCATATAATTTATAGCTAGATCCCATTAGGGCTTTAGGCCTAGTCTAGGCCTAATACGCCTAAAGTATGTTTATGCATGCTTAGGCCACCTTGTGTATTTTATTGAGAGTATGAGGTTTTTCATATATTTTTTCATGCTCAAATCACCATTATACATCTTATTTTATTTCCCCAACACCTTAACTCTCATCCCCTTAAAATTCACTCACCCAATCCTGTAGTATGGACTGCCTAAGAGTCCCCTCTATCTGAGATAGAACATAGGGAACTTCCCCTATTGTCTCAATTAAACAAATATTATGAGAGGATAAAATAGGTCATAGGAACCATCTATGAATTTTTTTATAATTTAATCTTACCTTTAGAGTCCTCAACTCTTTAAAAACCTCAAGACAGAGCCTTCAAGTTGATGATTATGTAGGGTTTCTGAGTCATGACTATAGGCTGAAGGTTAGAACCTTCTTTTCTCTATTTCCCTATTATGAAAATCATTTTAAATTAGTACTACCAGTATTGGAGTTATTTTTTAATGATCAATTAACCCTACAATCTCTATCAACTTTCAACTTGTAATCCTCCATTTGCATAAGTCTAGTTAGTAGACTATGTATTGTGTTATTCACTTTGGAAAAGGATATGCCTATAGGTGTCCTTAAATTATATACCTTGTGTCTCATGATTATTTTCCCATTGAATTTATCAAGGTCATTTACAACTTGTTTGAAATCCCCAGATGTCATGCATTAGGGTTTATGTTCAAACCTTTCTAGAATACTAGCCTAAGTTGTTTTCTCCATTATCATGTGTTTGGGTTACATGATATGAACATTTAAACCTACACAAACCTTAAGACACTCTAGTATGAGGGGGCCAAATGTAAGGTAGAATCCTTGTTTTAGAAAGTTTAAGGTAAATAATACCTAAAGTAACTATCTTGACTTATGATTATTATGGATTCAAGTTTATTTTCCACCTTATGACTCCATCATGATCACCATGGAACATTAAATTTTTAAAACCTCGATGAAACTTCAAACTAGTTCAAATACCTTCATTCAACTTTGCTCAGCATCTATGGAGGTTTTCCTATTGGTGCACATATAATATATGGGAGGATTATGAAGGTAAGGTATATGACTATATATATGTTGAATTGGTTGTCATAACCAATATCTTAATATTTTAATGGCTCAATATCCTTGCTTCCATCTCATAATCTTTCATCCCATTTTAAAGACCTCCTTATGTCATAAATATCACTACCTAGTGCTCAAGTTGGCTTGATTGTTAGTCACAATTATGTAGAAGCTAATCGTGCGTGTTTATTGGTCTTATTATTTCACATAAAACAAATTGAGACCAAGACATCCAAATGAAAATCAACCATCATGAAATTTGAATATGGAAACACATTCCACCTTTGTTTTAAATCCACCATAGAAAGACAAACCTTTTACAATTGATGAAATTATGTCTACAACTTCAATCGTGTCCATCACTAGCAATGTGAGATGTTTTGGTCATCTCTCTCTCTCAACACACATTAACCTTAGTAGATCACTATTTAAGTTTTCAACTATATGGGGTTGACTTATTTTAAGTTGTGGTCAAAATAGTTAACCTTCATGGTGATTTCTTAGGGGTAGCAAACCAATTATGACCAAAACCAATAGCCTACTCCTATCCATTGGGATATTAAGTCACCTATGCACAAATTTGACACTTAATTTCCTTTGAAACCAAACCAAACACAAAAAAGGACAAATAAAACAAGATACTAAAGGAATCACACATTTTTTCTTAATAACACTTATGGAACATATACACATAACAGAAACAAAGACACACATCTATCCTAATATTTATAAGACCTCACTTGAGGTGAAGAATAACTCACCATACTTCAAATGGGGTCAAATATGGTTCCTCTTTCATCCTTTATCGATGAAATCAACCTATCATGTGGAATGTGTTTATCAACAAACACTTATTTATGTAGATGGTGAAATGAAATACTACCCTTGAATCTTTTTCTATCTGCAAGTGTATAATTTATAGCTTTCATAAATTATCCCTCTTTCCCTCCAATGATCTTGTTTGGGTTTACATCGTGCTTTATCTCTACCATGTTCAATTGGTGTTATTTAAACTACAAATTAAGAGAGAACAAGACTTCCTCAAATTTGTATTCTTCTTGACCTTTATGTTCTTGATGTACAAGATCATCAAGCTTATTCTCATTCTACCCCAACACATCTGAGAGTGGATCAACATCAAGTTGAGGTTTTATTTTCTCTTAAATTACAAAAACTTTTTTTTTGGCTTTATTATTCTCTCTCATGACTGAAACTTCTTTGATGAAAATAAGGCACTCAACCTCATGTTTGACAAGACATTCTTCCACCTACCATTTAGTCTTAATAAGACACTCAACAACCTACTTGTTAGGTTAATTAAAAAACTTACTAGAAGATTTACACTTTTTAGGAGAAGAGGTTAACTTACCCAAATATTAAAACTCTTGACATATGGCATTGAGCCTTTGTCATAGGTCATCTTCCTCCTCATGACTACCATGTTCAAGGAATACTTCATAAATTATAGGCAAAAACATGTTGTTATTCTCAACATATTAATATATCATTCTTTTCAAACTATCATCATCATACACATGAACCAAGTAATTCCCTTTAGTAACTTGTGATAAATAATGCTCAATGCTTACCTTAGATTGCTCTTATGCTCCTTCATGGATGATGTAGGTGCCAAGATCAATTTTATCAAAATAGGTGTATAGATCATGTCCATAGGTGTCTCATACTCATCCAAAAATATATTATATATTCCTTCAATCTTAGAATATGTCCCCTCATCCATAACATATTCCTCTTTATCATTAATGACATAATTCAAATTAGAGCTTGCTTCTACATAGGGCTCAATATAAAACATAGCTAGTGGTTGAGTCCTAATAGTTACCTTTGTTCCATACATTATCTTGATGGCAAAGAAGGCCTAATCAGCTGAGAGGTATCCTCTTATCTTTGCTATTAAATCCCATGAAAGGTAGATAACAAAGTGGGTAAGTAAGTCAACAACCACAATGACTTGAAGGATGGGGAAACTAAGATAGTCATGAAGAAAAACTTTCAAACTTTTAACTAGTCCTACTAAATTAATATGTGTCCCATTAATTTTTACTACCCCCTTACTATATTGTTTATATTTAAGGCCAAATTTATCAGATACAACCTTGGGTATCATTGAAGTGCTAGCTCCATTATCAACTATGCAGTTATGAACAATCTCATCCCCCATAATGAGAGTGAGGTAGAAGGGTAAAGGTTTATTATATCTATTAGAAGGTTATACAATGTTATTAGGATCATTTGTGATAGAAACATTACCATGAACATGGATTTATGATGGAGGGATAACATGAAGTGTGGATAACTAATTTTACAAGTGTTCCTTTTGGCTAGGCATGAAAAGGACATCCCAATGAGAAATACTAGCCTTAGTACTTTTCAATGAATCAATAATGTTAATAATAGAATTATTCAAATTTTATTTAGTCCTTTAAGTCAAAGGAGTATTTATATCTTGATACATTAGATTACCTTGAGTAGACCTTCCAACATTTTGATTTGAAAGTGCAAGAGTTGTAGGGATTGTCATGCTTACAATCATACCTTTCTACCTTGTAGGATGACTAGTTGAACTTGTAGTCATACCATTATAATCCCATATATATTTACTCTTAGATATATTATTGTATACAACTTAATTACCTTGGTTAACAACATAAGTATCTTCAACTAGAAAGCTAGTGAAACTCACTCCTTGAGGTTGTCATACTTTATTTGCTTACATAAGGACTTAATCATCTAATAATCTTTGAGGAATAAATATTCCTTAAATAAAAATATATTTATCTCTAAATTTATTTTCATCCATGAACTATCCTTGCTACCATTCTTCACCTTGGACCAGATTACTATGCACTGGTACCATTACTCTTGTGTTGGAAGTAGAGTCTAGATTTTATGCATTGAAAACCCTATTAAAATTATGCTTCCCTTGATCTCTCCCATACCCATATTATTGAGGTGGGAACCTATTTAATTTTTGAGGATATGGGTAGGGTTTTTGATTCACAAAATTCTAAAAATTTGTTTGCCTAAACTAATCTTCTAATAGTTTAGACCTTACTTCCCAATCAATTATCTCTTCTACCCTTTTAGTAGTAGTCCTTGAATTGGTTCTAGAATTTGGAATTTGAGAAACAATTAGAGTATAAACATAAGTATTTGGTAGCAGAGGCATGGAAAATTTTGTATGTAGCTTTCTAGACTATATGAGGCCATTCTCAGCTCTAATGTCAAGGACTTATGCTTCAAGTAAGGTGTAACCACCCATGGATTGTAGTATATGGATATAATAGTACAAATAACCCTTAGATAAGTAGGAAATACAAATCTAGAATGTGGTATCATGGGAAGGGGAAACCTATGGCAAGTATTTTTGAATATCTCATTAAAATCATGCATTATCTCCTTAAGGGATCTTTGAATAACATTATGTTTGTGTATGAGTGATGTGTGATAACTATTATCTTCAAACCTTGATGTTAAAATCTCTCTAAAATAATCCCAAGTTCTGATACATCCACTAGGAAAATTCCTATACCAATAAAGTGATTTCCCTATAAGGTACATGGCAAGGAGTCTAATGGAAATGTTGACTTTAGTGACATTGTGAAAACTATATAAATTTGAGATATCCCTAGTGTGATCACTAGAAGTGACATGACCTCCACCATTTAATGTAAGAATAGTCTTTGTAGCATTAGGGGGAATGTCATCATATGAATCAAGATGCCTAGGGTTTTTAGTGTTAAAGTTTAGGAAGGCATGCTACTTAGACTTGTTTTATTCAAATTATTATTAACTTTCTTGGTCTTCTTTGTTAGAAAAGTCCTCTTACTCTTTCAAGGGCAGAATAAGCTAAGGTTGTTGAGATTCAAGAGGAATTTTAGGTTGAAGAGGTGGATTGATGAGATTGAAAACTCTACTATAAAATGACCTAGTAAGGACCATGAAATATGAAAACAATAAAATGAACAAAATAATGGTATACAGATAAATTTTACCTTAAATGGAGTCAACAAATGCTGAGTAGCACACTATATATAGATGTGATGTTATCAAGACTAACATTCACCTTGGCAAGTTGTCTTTAGGATGATAGTCACACTGGGTGTGTCAAAACTATTTGTACCAAATATTTCACCCTAGAGGAGGTTTTTCAAACCTATTCTAAGATTTAGGAAACATTGAAATACCTCTAGGCCTATGGGTTACCTATAGTAGAGGTAGAATTCTATGTTTAAGGGTCAGCTCCCTAGATTGATCCTTAAGTGTTTATCACCTACACTAACTAATTATTTATGTGAAAAGATATAGAATTAGACATGAAATTAAACTAATCTAAGGGGATGATACATCAAAAATATCTCCATAAAATCATCATACTCTTACATTAAGAGACATGACCTATAATACTAGCTTCACAGTCCTAGAATACTCTAACATTAGTATTTCAACATGGAGGTGATATGAATGAAAGCTACTCAAGGTAAGTGAAATAAAGATCAATTGAATATACTAAGGATAATTTTACACTTAAAAATATACCCATGAGTTTGAAAAAACTTCATGTGACCTGCTAAAGTGGATCAACTTGCTTCAAACATGGAAAGATTGAGAGAAAACAAGGATGGATACCAATCACTTAACTATTCACTATACATCTATTCACACACTTTGAAAATATATTTTATGAACTTGAAACAATATTTTATATCTTTTTCAAAGGAAAAGTATAATATCAAGATTTTTCACCATACCAAGTCTGGAATTGGAACACAAGATCCAAAATGGCTTGCATTTATAGAATGTGAGAAGAGAGAGAATAAAGTGGAGATCAAAGGTCATAATTTCACTTTTAATGTCATGAAAAATATTTATGTTGTATAGGAGTGAAGTAGATAATATATGACTATAAGGTATCCTTCTATAAATGTCCACCTAAAGCATGATAACTCTCCAAACTTGGCATAGAGGTCTTCAAATGGATTCTTGAAATTGCCCTCATCAGTAGGCCTCTCTTGAGCACTAAAAAATAGACTAAGGAGAGCTAAAACACAATAAATATCAAGGATGGGTTATAAATAATATTCAACATGCATCATATGCTTTCCTAACTACTGGTATTTTTTTAGACACTTGTTCTTACCATCTATAATCACCATCACTAGGCTTATAGGTATGTATTGACATTTGTTACCAAAAGGTCCTTTATTTTCTCAATATAATCCATTTAAGGGATGATATGAAACTTTTATTTTGTCCCCTTACCTTCCATTACAAGAATTAGACCTTAAAATGCCCCCCAATTGGACTCTCACCTTCTCACTTGGTAGTCACTCTCCATTCCCACTATCTACCATAGACTACCTGAAGTGAATGAGTTAGAATAAATGTTTGTGTGTTTGTATAAGGTGATAAATGGATTAATTTTTTTTATAATAGTCCCACTCGACCTCCCCAAATTACTCTCATATTTCCATTCTTCTTTGCACCTTTAAAAGACATAAAAAACTATAAAAAGGCCCTATTTTACACTATTTCATAAAGTTAGGGTTACAAAAAATCATGTCTCATGGTTCATAAGAGATTTATATACAATTATAAAATAATTTATATAATATAATACTCCTTTTTGATGTATTCCCACTCATTTCTTTCCAATCAGGTCTCAGACAAAGGTTTTGGAGGGTTTCTAGTGTTTCAAACTATTAAGGATTACATACAATCCTGATATTGAAACCTCAAACCAATTATAATAAAATAATTTTATGTAACCTCTTAAATAAATATTAAATCCATTTAATATCATTCATAATTTCCATACAGGTGTGAGCATCCCAAGATAGCCTATCGAGCTCCTTAAGTGTATTTTGCATACCCTAGGGAATCTTTAAAACAAAAAATGACTTTATTATGATGTCCTATGAATACCAATAACTCTAAAAAATATAATTAATTATAAAAAAATGTTATAAAATTAAATTTAAGGTTCATATATTTATATAAGTGATAACTAGACCCTACTAGGGCTTTAGGCCTACTTTAGGCCTATTAGGCCTGAACTATGTTTATGCATGCTTAGGATACCATATGTAGTTTTTTGAGACTGTGAGGTCTCTAATATGTTTTATAATTCTCAATTAACCATTATAAATCTTATTACAGTCCTAAAACACCTTACCTCTCATCCCCTTACCATTCACTCACCCAATCCTACAATATAGACTACCTGAGAGTGTGCTCTATCTAAGATAGAATAGATGGAGCTTCCCCTATTATATGAGTCAAAAAAATGTTATTATTGTCTCAAATATGTCATGAGGAAAATCTATACAATTTTTAAGATCTATATTTTACCTTTAGAGTCCTCAACTCTTAAAAAACCTTAAGATGGACTGTTCAAGTTGATAACTGTGTAGGATTTCTGAGTCATGACTATAGATTAAAGGTTAAAACCCTTCTTTCTATATTTAAATATTATGAAAATCATGTTAAATTATTATTAACACTATGGGAATTATTTTTCCATGATCAATTCACCATACAATCTCTACCAACTTTCAACTTGTAATCTTCCATTTGCCTAAGTCTAGTTAGCAGACTATGTACTATGTTATTCACTCAGGAAAATGATATTCCTATAGGTGTCCTTGAATTATATACCCCATGTCTCATGATTAGGTTCCTATTGTCACAAAATATTTCACCCTATAGGATGATGTTCAAGGCTCCTCTAAATTTTGGCAACATGGGAATACTTTTAAGTATGTGGGTATACTTATAGCAGAAATATACCTCTAGATTAAAGGGCTAGCTCCTTGAATATGCCATGAAGTGATTATCACCTAAAATATATAATTATTTATGGGAAATTATATATATATATATATATATATAAATTAAATGAAACTAATATAATGGGGTGATACACCAAAACGTTTTCTAAAAGGCCATTATACTTCTATCACAATGAAAGAAAACCTACAAACCAACTTGAAAGTCCTAAGAGATTTTAACTTAAATGATTCAAGATAGAGGTGATATGCATGAGAAAAAACAAGGTAAGTGAACAACATGTCATATTTCATAGTCTAAGATCAATTTTACACTTGAAAGGACCCTAATATACTAGATACACTCTATTGACCTATTAGAATAGGAACTATTGCATAACCATGAGAGGATAAGGGGAAATAAGGATAGGAGATTATCTCTTAGCATAGCCATACATCAGTTGGAAAACTTATAAAAATGTTAATTAAATCAAAATAATGCTTTCATTTATTTTTACAAGGCAAAATACAAGGTCATTCTAGTATGGATTCACCATACATGGTGTGGTATTATTTTTCAAAAGCCAAAATGGCTACTATTTATAGAATTTTAGAGAGAAGAGAAGAGAATTAAGTTCAAGAGTCACTAGTACATGTTTCATGATAATAAAAAGAGTTAAAAATTTAGGATATATAAATATTAAATATACCATGCAAGGTCTACTTGGACAAATGTCCTTTAAAACATGAAACTCCTAAAATGTGGCATAGAACACTTCAATTGTTTTCTGAAAAAATTGCCTTCATCATTTTACCGTCTTTGACTGCCTCACAACTGACTAAGGATATATGTGATTATATAACTCAGTGGTATGGTTTATATACATGCTCCAACATGAATTTGAGGTGTCCCTAATCATCAATATTCTTTTGGACATGAGCTATCACTATTTGCAATCCAAATAAATCTTCTTTCACTCACCCTTTACACTTGACACCAAATTTTGTTTTAAATTTCCCAATATAATTCATACATATAATTTTATGCCACCTATTGGGACACATCATGGACTTATATTCCTCAATTAGACCTTAAAAGGACTCCCACTTGAAGTTTTCACTCTCTCACTAGCCTGTTCACTATGCCAATTTTGATTAAGATGAAGACACTTGCAGAGACACTTATCAAAACTTATACTAAAATAAATGGACATAAGGGTTTATATTAAACCCCAAAATATCTCCAAAAGTGACTTTCATCCTTCGAATATCCCTTGAACCTAAAAAATAGAAAAAACTGTCAAAGAAATCCATTTTCCTCCTTTTTCATATAAGTAGGATAGAACTCAAGTTGATGGGGAGGAGCCCTGGAGAGTCCTCTACAAATTTAAATCTACTCCCAAGCCATTACATGCCATATAAATTCCTCTCTTACTTTATCTTCCTAATCATGTCCTTAGCAAGGGTTTTGGAGGGTTTAGAGTACCTTTACCCTCTAAGGATTGTTCATAAAAATTTGAAATTGGATTTGCAAATAAATTATACAAAAACAATTTTCAAGGACTCCATCATTCCCCAAGTCATTAGACTCCCATGTAAAGTTTCCATGTAGGTGTGAGCATCTCAAGTCAGCCTCTCAAGCTTTATTCTCCATTTTGCATACCTTATGGTGGTCTTAAGCCAAAAGGAGGCATCCATGTGGTATCATCTGCATTCCAAGGGTTCAAAAAAATATTATAATCTCCTATGAACATGTCTCATTATTATAATGTTCACCTAAGGGTAGAGGTGAAATCATGCCCCTCTAGGGATTTAGGCCTAATCAAGGCCTAGTAGACTCTCCCTACATACTTTTGGGTTTAGTCCACTCTGATATGTTTCAAATCCCTATTAAACCTTTATCATGTTGGTTCATTTATGTCATATCCTTCTAAATATTATTTAAAGGCTCATCAAGTTTCCAACTCATCCTCATAGCATTTTACCTCTAAACCTATAAACTTTCACCCTTGGGGAGTGCCTTATATCTGAGACAAAATAGAGGGTACTTCCCTTATTAACATAGACTAAAGGATGATATGGTGGGATTCTATAAGTGATGTAGATGATCTATTAAATGTTTTATCTCTTGATCACATCATTAAACCCTCAAATCCTTCAAAACCTTGAAGACATACTTACGAAAAATATTGACTATGTAGTATTTTGACATGTGACTGTGTGTTGCATTGTTAGATACCTTCTATGTTTTGTTTCCACTATGATATTTTCATGAGGTGTTACTATAAATTTTTATTCTCTTTCAAACATGAATATACCTAACATCTTTGTTAACTTCTATATTGCATACATCTTCACTTTGGCTGGTCATAGGTGCTAGCTATGTTTTTTTGTTTGAGAGAGACACCTATAGGTGGTAGTACATGGTTGAACCTTTAAAATAATGAATAATGTCTAAACTAATGAATCATGTAGTTACCTTTAATATTTTATGATAAATGATGTTTGACACTTGCCTAAGTTCCCTCAAATGGATCTTCATGCATGATATAAGTACCAAGGTCAGTTTGCTCAAAGTATGCATAAGGATCATGATCATGAGCATATACAACATATTCATCTAGAAATAAGTCAAAAATTCCCTCAAGTTTAGAAGCACCGTCATCCACATTAGACTCCTCATTCTCATTGATTACAAAATTTAAGTTAGAACTTATTTCAATGTAGGGCTCAATGTAAAACCCTATAAGAGGATGGGTTCTTATGGTCACCTTGGTTCAATACCTTGTCACAAAGACCAAGAAGGACTAGTCAGGTAAGAGGTATCCATATATATTGTCTATAAATTCTCTTGAAATATAGATTACAACATGAGTAGGAAGATCTACAACAATAATGTTGTAGAGGATAGGAAAGCTAGGATAATCATGCAAGAAAACCTTCAAGTTTTTTATCAACACTATTGCATTATTAGGTGTACCATATATCTAAATCATTAATTTTATATGGGGTTCATATTTTATGCCCAACTTATCAGCTACAAACTTGGTCATGACTGATGTAAAATCACCACTATCAACTATACAATTATTTACTAGCTTTCCACCCGCTATGAGAGTGATGATAATTAGGTGAAGGCTTATCAACTCTATTATATGGTTTAATAATGGTGATATGGGAATATTTAAGAGCCACATAATCATTACCTTTAATTAAATGTGAAAGACTAGTAGGAATAGTGGATAACTTCTTTTGTAATATCTCTTTTTGGCTAGGCATGTGAAAGACATCCCATAAAGAGATAGATGCTTTGGCATTATTCAAAGAATCCACTATGTTTAGGGAAGAAGTACTCACCTTATCTTGAGTCTTTGGAGGAAAATTATTTCTTGGAACTTTAGGAATTGAGACACCTTGAGCATACCTTAAAATGTTTTGATTTGGAGGAGGTGTAGTTGTGTTTGGGAATACCATGCTTGTAGCCATGATTTGCTACCTTATCAAAGGATTAGATCAATTTATAGGCATGATAGTTTCACCTCCTAGATTATTCTTCTTGGAGATTATATTGTCTACAATATAGGTTAGTTTATTGAGCACTAAATTTTTTCTATGAATAATTTGGTAAAACTTTCTCCTTGAGGCTGTTAATCCTAATTTGTTTGCATCATGACTTCATCTTCTGTTAATAGGAGAGGAGTGACTCCTCTTTGAGAAATTAAAGCTTTATTTCCACCCTCATTGTCATATATTAATTTGACGTGTTTCCAATCTTCTCTTTGTATATATTTTTTATGTACTAGTACCATTTCCTTTGCATTAGTGGTAGAATTGGGATTGTACACATTGGCAAGCATGTTAAAGTTAGGATGCTCTTGACCTCTTCCTCTCCTATATTATTGCCCATATTTCTAGTAATACAGATATGTAATTTTATAGGAACCTCTTTGAATTATTTTTTACCTAAGCTCAACTTCTAAGGATTGAATTCTTTCATATGGATTAGGTTCATCTACCTTATTAGGAGTAGACCTAGGCTTATCATTAACATTAGGAATTGGAGAAATGTTTGGAATATTATCATGAGTATTAGGAAATAGAGGTATAAACACCTTAGGAGGTAATTTTCATAATTTAATTAGTCAATTATCATCTATAATATAAATTTAACATGCTTTTTGGAGAGTGAATCCACCCATGGATTGAAGCATGATAAGAATACTAGTATCAATGGCTCTCAAGTAGGTAGGAAATATAAAGCTTGTAGGTGGTCTCATGGGAGGAGGCAATCTATACCAATTTTTTTGAAACCTCTCATTGAATTAACACATTATTTACTTGGGACCTCTTTTTATCACATTGAGATGATGTATAAGAGAGGTGTGATCATTTCATCCTCAAACCTTGAAGTCAACAACAATCTAAATTCATCCAATGATGTGATGCATCCATTGGGTAAAGTACTATATAAATCAAGAGATTTCCCTCTAAGGGACATGGCAAGGAATCTAATTTAAATATTCTCCTTAGTGACATTATTGAAACTACAAAAATTGGAGATATCCCTGATGTGTTCACTAGGTGTAATATGACTCTCACCATTGAATGTAAGTATAGTCTTAATGGCATTAGGAGGAATGGCATCATATGCTTGAAGATGAATTAGATTCTCAATATTGAAGGTAGGTAAGGCATGTGGAAATCCATGTTTTCTTCAATATCATTATTTTCTTAAATCTCTTCACTATCTTGGCTAGAAAAATATTCTTAGTCTTTAAAGGGTAGATTAGGATGAGGTTATTAAACTTTAAGAGGATGTTTAGGCTGAATAGGTGGATTGATAAGATTGAAAACTCTACTAGATGATGACATAAGAAGGACCATGAAGTATGAGAAAAAATTTATTATAAAATAATGGATTTTAACTATATTTTACCTTGAATAGAGTCACAAAAGGTTTATTAGCACACCAATTTACAGTTGATGTTGTTAAGACCAACATTCACCTTCACAAGTTGTCTTGATGACAATGGGTCCCACCAAGAATCCTAAAACTATTATCACAAAATATTGTACTCTATAGGAGGGTGTTCAATCTTCCTCCATATTTTTGTAACATGGGAATAATTATATGTATGTGTGTGTACCTATAGTAGAATTAGACCTCTTGGTTTAAGGGCTAACTCCCTGAATATGCCTTTAAGTGATTATCACATAAACTAGTTGATTGTTTGTGGGAAAATGGATATAAATTTGCATAAAAAAAAACTAATATAAGTGGTTGATACATTATAATGGTTTACACAATACCATCATACTTCTATCATAATGAAACAAGACCTACAAACATACTTGAAAGTCTTAAGAGATTTTAACATAAGTTATTTAAGATAGAGTTGATATGTATGAGACAACACAAGGTAAGTGAAATATAGGGAAAATTTCACACTATAAGAATAATTTTACACTTTAAAATAGCCTAATAAACTAGCTACACTCTATATGACCTATTATAATAGAAACTCTTGCATAAACATGAGAGGATAACAAGAAACAAGGATAGGACATTATCACTTGGCATCACCATATATCACTTTGAAAACTTATAAAAATGTTTATGAACACAAAAATATACTTGAATTTATTATTCAGAGGAAAAATAAAATGTGATTCTAGTAGAGCTTCACCATACATGGTGTGGTATTAGTTTTCAAGAGCCAAAATGGCTACTACTTATAGAATTTGAGAGAGAAGAGAAGATAATGAAGTCCAAGTGTCACTAGGACATATTTCATGTGAATAAAATGAGTTACACATGTAGGTAAGAGAAATATTAAATAGACCATGCAAGGTCTTCCTAGAAAAATGTACCTCAAAACATGAAACTCCTAAAATGTGGTGTAGAACTCTTCAATTGCTTTCTCAAAAAATTGACATCATCATTTGGCCTTATTAGAATGTTCCATAGCTAAATATATATATATATATATATATATATATATATATATATATATATATATATATATATATATATATATATATATATATATATATATATATATGTGTGTGTGTGTGTGTGATGATTTTAATCATGGAGAGGGGTTATATACATTATCCAATATGAATTTGAGGTGTCCCTAATCATTAATATTCTTTTGGAGATGATTTATCACTACCTGTAGTCTTAATAACTCCTCTTTCACACACCCTTCACACTTGGCACCAAATTTGGTCATTAGTTTCCAAATTTGATCCATAAAAATACATTTATGACACATTTCACGAAACCTCATGGCCTTATATTACTTATTTATACATTAATAAGTCCCCCACCTAAAGTTTTCACTCTCTCATTAGCTTGTTCACTATGCCAATTTTGCCTACCTGAGATTAAGGCACTTTCATAGACACTTGTGGGATATTATGATGAAATAAATTGAAATTATGGGTTATCTCATGTCCCAACCTATCTCTAAAATTGACTTTCATACTTTGACACTCCATTGAACTTGAAAATTGCCAAAAACTATGAAATAAATCCATTTTCCTCATCCATATAAGTAAGATAGAACTCAAGTTTATGGGGAGGATCCATGGAGAGTCATCTAAAAATTAAAATAATCTCCCAAGCCATTCCATTCCATCTGGACCTCTCGTATTTTATCTTCCCAATTGCATCCTTAGCAATGGTTTTGGAGGGTTTAGAGTACTTTTACCCTTTGAGGATTATTCATATAGGTTTGACATTAGATTTATAGAAAAATTATACAAAATAAATGTTCAATTCCTATTTAATAATTCCCCAACTCCTCAGACTCCAATGCCAAGTGTCCATGTAGGTGTTAGCATCTCAAGTTAGCCTCTTGAGCTTTGTTTTTCATTTTGCATGCCCTATGGTGGTATTAAGCCAAAAAGGGTATTACCTATGGTCTTATTTATATTATAAAGGTTTTAAAACATATAATAATCCCATATTAACATGTCTCAAATTATTATAATGTTAACCTAAGGCTAGGGGTGAAATCATATCCCTCTAGGGATTTAGGCCTAATCAAGGCCTAGTAGACTTAACCTACATACTTATGGGTTTAGGCAACCATAACATGTTTACCACATCTTTGAATAATTTATCATGATGGTTTATGTTTGTCACATCCTTCCAAATGTTATTTTAAGTTTAATAAATTTTACAACTCATCTTCATATCATTTTCCCTTTAAACCTACAAAATTGCACCCTTGGGGAGTACCCTCTATCTAAGTCAAAATAGAGATAATCTCCCTTGTTTACATATAATAAAGGATGATATTGTGGGATTATCCAAGTGATAGAGATGATTTGTGAAAATTTTGATCTCTTAATCACATCATTATGTCCTTAAATCCTTCAAAACCTTGAAGGCAGACTTATGGAGAATATTGATTATGTAGGATTTTGACATGTGACTTTGTATTACATTATTAGAGCCCTTATACATTTTATTTACACTATGAGAGTGTCATTAGGTGGTTCTAAATTTTTTGAGTATATTTCAAACATACTTATACCCAACATCTTTTCTAACTTCTCTATTGCATACCTCTTCATTTTTATTGGTCATAAGTGCTGACTATGTTTCCTTATTTGACTGAAACACCTATAGGTGGTTGTACATGATTAAACCTTGAAAATAATTCCTAATGACTTATTTTGAGGATCCGATGTCATTTTTCATTAATTTACATCTATCCAAGTCATTTTCATGATATACCATATTCTAAATCACTATTTTCAACTCACTCTCAAACTACAATCAATTGTAGTTGGCCAATTTAGAGTAGGTAGGGGTCCTATAGGTGAACATCAACCTTGAAATTAGTGCCATAGATATTTGGATCCATTTATAATTCTTGAATAAACTTACCATATAAATTTTTTCATGTTTTTAGGCCAAGTTTTTATAGGTTCACAACATGGGCTTTATGAACATCTACAATCAGACTCTAGTTGGATACTTTGAGGGCAAGGCACCTATAGGTGATGTTATGATCCCATATCTTGCATTTAAACTCATGTTTATGAACTTTAAGAAACAAATGTGATATCTCAACTTCAATTAAATAACTTACCATGGGGAGGTTCTTTTGCATTACTATCTTAGGGTCTAGAGTCATTAGAAGTTTAATTTACTGTAGAGAATATTGAATGTTTATAGTGAATAAAATATTGAATTTGAAACCTCCCAACATATTCCTTACTTTTTTAAACTCAATATCCTTTTTAAAGGAATCTCCCCTATATGGAGGCTACAACATGTAATCATTAAATTTCATCTAGGTTATTTTTTTGTTCATCTCATGGCATCATAAAAAGTTCAGAGGGCTCTATTTTGGAGCTTTTTAGGGATTTTATCCTTGAACTCAAATATTTTCATTTTTAATGACTTCTCAAATTTATCTAAAAATTTATGGCCTTAAAAATGGTTCTCAATGCATCTATTAACTCTACACACCTCATTAAGGTCTCTTCACATGCTTGTATGTTTCCATGACCACCTTCAGGTCTCTATGGGGTCACCTATAGGTGTGTATTTATGTATGTAGGATAGTGAGTATGGTCATAAGTAATGTTCATGGTATATGAACTGATGGTTTAGTCATGGAATATATCACAGTGTTTAAATTAATCCTCACAATTTTTTATGACTTGAAACAACTTCAACACTTCCATTCCAACCTAGTTAACTCTCTCCATGACACTTGTAGGTGTGCATTAATGGTGTATGACTATATATATGAGTAAAATGACTATCACAATACATAATTTGCCATTTTAAGGGCATGTTAGAAAATTTTCATGTTTATAGGAAGGTATATAAACTCCTTAAATTCTTAATTACCTTATATGGACGTTTTTACACTTCAAGACACCGTGACTATAAATTGTAACTTGTAGAAAGTTGACTGTGTGACACATGTGATTATGTTCTAAATAAATGCATGATATTTAGAGAATAAGTTTTAAAATAAGGTAATTATTATGAAATTATAAACAAGAGTAAAAAAATATCACATTCACATCAAACCATTTCAAATTAAAAAACCTTCTACAAGTAGTGAAAACTGACTGCTAGTCCACTATGACATATTTTTTCAATTTGAATTGTTTGAACCATCAAATAAATTACAACCATGAAAAAAAACATACTAAACATGATATAAGTTATTTAAAAAAATTTGTAATAATATTCATCAATTGATTTGTATGGACTAGCTCAAATAAGAGTAAAACCTATAGGGTGTGTGAAATAATAAGCAAAAATGGATAGTCAAATTGTTAAGGATGGTTCGTAAAGTATATGAAACCATTATGCCAAATAAAAACATGAAGTTTTTTATCCACCACAAGATCATTTGACATGAAATTCCTCCTACTGGCTGTACCAACAAGAATTTTTTTGACTAGTTCTACTTGCCCAGTGGAATGATGGAGAGATAAAAAAATTAGCCCATTTTTGGAACTATAAAATAAAAAAAGCATGGAATTGGAGTAAATGGATCTAAATGGTCACTTCATAATATTCTCCCATGTTCCACTCTCTCCCATAATCCATACAACCTTCAAAACTCCTTTTTTCACTTATTTTCTTGATTTTTAGTTAGGAGAATACAAGTTTAGGTTAGTCAGAAGAAGATAATATAGAGATGTTAAAGCCTATATCCAAGGAAGAATTCCTTGCTATTTTATTCTCCATGGGTGCTTTTAAATCCCCAGGTCTTGATGAATTTCCTCCTATATTCTTTTAGGAATATTGGGATATAGTAGGAGCGGACCTCACGACTGATGTGCGTAATTTTTTCAAATCAGGTAAACTTTTGAAACAAGCTAGTAATACCTTCATAGTACTTGTTCCTAAAAAAACACAAACCTCACACCTCACTAATTTCAGGCCCATTAGTTTATGTAACACTGTGTATAAGTTATGTATTAAAATGTTGGTCATGAGGATTCAACCTTTGGTAGACAAAATTATTTCTCTTGCTCAAAAAGGTTTCATCCTGGGTAGGTAGATTCTTAATGCTATGATCACCACACATGAGACTATTCACTCCATGGATAAGACCAGAATCCCTGGGATGGCTCTCAAGCTTGATATTTCTAAATATTATGATAGAGTCTCATGGACTTTTTTGTTCCAAGTGATCAAAAAATTTGGGTTTAATGATAAAATGTCTCACTTGTTATGGAACATGGTCTCTTCTACAAAATTCTCAGTGCTAGTTAATGGTGTTCCTAGAGGGTCTTTCTCATCCTCGAGAGGAATTCATCAGGGAGACCCTTTCTCCTCGTACTTATTCATCATTATGGCTAAGGCATTGGGAAGATACATACAAGCAGATATAGCCTCAAAAAAGCTAGTGGGCATCAAACCTACCTCCTCCCTTCATCCTATGGTGGTACAAAATTTTGTGGATGATACCATCTTCTTTGGAATCTCATCAGTGATTGAAGCTAGAGGATGGAAGAATATCTTAAATAATTATGCCAGAGAGTCAGGACAAAGGATAAATTTCCAGAAAAGCAATGTGTATTTCTTCAACACTCCTAATGAACTTAGACATATAATCATTTATATATTAGAATGTGCTAAAGTTGGCCTACCAGCTACCTAATTGGGTCTCCCACCCTTGGTCAAAGAGGTATCTCCTAGATTTTGGAATGGAATTGTAGAAACAACATAGAGGAAAATTCTTGGTTGGAAGGGGAAACTACTCAATAGTGATGGTAAATTGCAACTTCTTTGGGCTTCTCTACAAGGTATTCCTACATATTTCCTATCTCTTTTTAAAATTCCTAAATATTTTGCTAAGAAACTGGAATAGATCCAAAGTAAATTTTTATGGATGGGAGTGGAAGACAAATAGAGAATGTCTTTAGTCAGATGGGAAAAAGTGTGTCTTCCAAAATCTCATGGTGGACTTAATATTAGGTCCATCAAGAACATGAACAAAGCCCTTCTCTCAAAAGTTAGTTGGAACTTGATCTATAAAAATAATGATTGGGGGGAAATAATGTATGCCAAATACATGCATAACATTGATGATTCCGACTTTCTTCAATAGATAGGTTTACCCAAGGGATCTATGATATGGAATAAAATGCTAAAAAGTAGAAGCCTTCTCAAATAGGGAATTAGATGGAAACTTGTAAATGGTCAGCATATTAAATTTTGGGATGATATCTGGTTAAAGGACAAGGCTCTCATCACACAGGGAAACTATGGAGAGATTGTTGACTTGACTACCTAGTTTTTTTGAGATAGGGTCAGTGATTATATGGAAAATAACAATGGGATGAGGAGCTAGAAAAATCTTTTGGATTGCTATGTACACTGGCCTGAGCTTTTCTCAAGAGTTTGGGAGATCCAGTAGTGCATTTAGGAGATTAGAATCCCTCTATTTCCTTGGGAGGATGAACAATATTGGTGGCCAGATAAGAATGGATCATTCTCTATCAAATCTACTTACCATTTGCTCATTTCTAAAGCTCAGAATAAAGATGTATGGAAAAAGGTTTGGAATCATAAACTTACTCCAAAAATTAACATGTTTTGGTGGGCTGCTGCTCATAATAAAATCCTTACTCAAGATAACCTTCAAAAGAGAGGGTTTACTTTGGTTAATAGATGTTTCATGTATGGTTGAAAAGAGGAATCAATTTCACACCTCTTTATCCACTGTGAGTTTGCCTGGGAATTATGGGGCACAATACTTAACAACTTTAGTATTAAACGGGTGTATAATTCTAACCTTAAAGAAGTAATTCTCAGCTAGAACCCAACCTTCACACATCCCTAGCTTATGGAATTATGGAATAAATCTCTGCCATGTTTGAGTTGGAATTTATGGAAAGAGCACAATCACAGAATTTTTAGGGACACTGCTAGAAATGCTTCTCAGGTGTTTAACTCCTTTGTTAAGACCATTATGGAAAGTGTTACAACAACTCATATTCATGTTGCAGAGAAACCCCTATCTCAAATTACATCCAAATGGAAGGTTTTAAACCAGATCTCTGGGTATAATAACTCCAAAATACTATAGAGACTAAATACTAAATGGGTCCCCCCTAAACCTAACTGGATGAAACTCAACTTTGATGGGGCATCCAAGTTGGATGGTAAAGCTAGTGGAGGAGGAATTATAAGGAATGATAAAGGATGGATGTCTATTTTCTATGCTAGTGGAATTGGATGCCAGAGCAACAACTATGCTGAAGCAATGGATTTACTATGGGGATTAAAGTTAGTTATATCCCTAGGAATAAGGAACTTGAATAGACAAGGAGACCTAAGATGGTCATAGATGCCATTAATAAAGATTCAAATGTGGGAATCAAGCTAAAAGACATCATTACTGATATCCAATTTCTTTTACAAAAGTTTTCTAAAGTTGAGATTTCCCATACCTACAGAGAAGGCAATAGGGTCGTTGATTCTTGTGCCAACCTTGGGCAGCAATTTTTAGGTTGGAGGGTGTGGTGACAAGGTGTTCATATTTCCTTGAACATTAGGGAGATCATTCAAAATGAGATGACTTGTCAGGAATGAGGCATATTGATGACCCTGAAAAGACCCTTGTTGATACCCCAAGCTCCTTTGTGAGCAAGAAGGGAAAGAAGAGAAAGGTTGATGAAGAGGAGGAAAATATTAAAGAGACTACAGAAGGGACCCACAGGAATCTAGGCAGGGCCATGGTTGGCCAAGGTGGAAAATCTCACAAGCCTTCCAAAATTAATAAGGAAGGATTCCCCTTTAGAGTGTGAAGATCAAGGTAGATTACTAGTAAACCAACCCTGAAGGCCATACTAATTGATTATTTAGAAAGTGATTCGGAAGAAGCAACCCAAGAGGAAGAGTTTGAGGAGCTAGAAATCTAGGAAATTTTAGAGGACACTGCAGGGAAGCAGGTTACTATAGATTTTGAGGTTACTGAGGAGCAGGGTGTTGACACTATGGGAACTACTGACAATAAGGGGAAAATGTATGTTGAGGAAGCTGGTGAGGGCACTGAGAATGAGACTGATTGGAAAACTTAAATTGGGGCCTTAAAGGACCACATTCAGAAGGTGGACAAGGTCTTCACCAAAGGGATTCGTAATATAATTTAGTTGATCATGTCTATGCTGGAAGTGGTGGGTAATACTGGGTATGCTAACAACATGGAGAATGAGAAACTTAATGATCTTATCAAATCAATAGTTATGTAAGGGGAGACCTCTCTAACTCTAGTCTTCCCGTGGCTTGTGCTTTATTTCTATCTGTTGTTCTCAGCTGTGCTGTCATCTCTCTGAAGGCATTTTTTGTTTGTTTGCCTTCTTGTCTTTTTTGACTGTATAGGGTTCAGCCCCTGGTTTGTTGCCTTACTTTATCAAAAACATTATTGAGAAGGAATATTATAAATTCAATGTTATAATAGATATTATAACACTTATACATACTTTAAAACCATACCATTTCATTTATGACCCCTAAATGACATAAAATGACATAAGGACTAATATAGACTATGACCAAGGCTAATAAGACATTAAATCACATTAAATGAAACATGACACACACTATGACATGTTAATAGACCCCTATATCAAGTTTTTACTATAGGGGGTTGACTCATTTCTAATTATGGTCAAAATGGTCAACATTATTGGTAATTTTTGAAGGGTGGTATGCTTGTTATGCCAAGGCCAATCGCCATGAAGTCAAATATGCACTAGTTTGATACATAATTTTCCTTTGCTAACACACCAAACATGAACAAAAGACACACAAAATAAGACACACCAATGGAAACACACATGTGTTTAATTAGAACACTTATGGAACATAACACAAACACACAACTAGAATAAAACTCACACCTAACCTAATATTTACAAAATCTCACTCTTGAGCTAAAAAACATTCTTTTTATACCTAAAATAGTGTCAAATATAGTTCCCCTTACATCTTTGTGACTCGATGAAGGTAATCGAACATGGGGATCATGCTCATCATCAACCACTTGCATATCTATATGGTTAAGAAGATTACCAAATCTATGCCTTCTCATGCCTAAAGTTAAACTATTTGGAGCCTTCATGAATGCTTTGTATTTATATCTAAGTGTGTTTATTGGAGATTCAAGTTTATCGATCACTATCATATATAATATGCCTTCCTTAAACTATAGATTATGATATATAACAATTGCCTCAATCTTTTTATTTTCTTGTGTATGATGTGCTTGATACATGGATTCATCAAGATATTATCCTTTATATCCCAATGCCTCTAAATGCGGCTCAACATCAAATGGATATTTTGACTATCCTTGAAGCATAACTAAATATACCTTGAATTCATGAGACTTATCTATGTTTATAGCTTCTTGGGTAATAACTTCATCAAACTCTTTCATGAATTCAAGATTTTGATCAACAAAATGACATTCATCCTTGTACTTGATGTAAAACTCAATAATATGTTTATTAGTCTCATTAGTAATCTTGATATCAAATATATAATCTCTTGTATAAAAAGGAGTGTCACCTAGCTTATCAAATTATTTGCATATGACATTGAACCTTCACCATAAGTCATCCTCCTCTACCTCATGAGTGTCATCAAGGGTATATTCATAAATAATAGGTAGAAATACATCATTCCTCCCCCTATGGTGATCACTTATATTTCTCAAATTATCATCATCATACTCATGAATCATGTAGTTACCTTCAATAGCTTGTGAGAAAGGATGTTTAACACTTACCTCAGCTACTTCAAATGGCTTTTCATGCATGATATAAGTACCAAAGTTAATTTTATAAAAGTATGCATAAGGATCATGATCATAAGCATCTACACCATATTCATCTAGAAATAAGTTATATATTAGCTCAAGTTTGGAATCACCATCATCCACATTAGACTCTTTCTCATTGATTACATAATTTAAGTTAGATCTTGTTCCAATGTAGGGCTCAATATTAAACCTTATAAGAGGCTAGGTTCTTATGGTCACCTTGGTTCCATACCTTATCCTCAAGTCCAAGAAAGACCAATCTTCTAAGAGATAGCCACCTATCTTGGTTGTAAATTCTCTTGAAAGATAGATTGTAAAATGTGTAGGAAGATCTATAACAATAATGTATTAGAGGATAGGAAATCTAGGACAATCATGCAAGAAAACCTTCAATATTTTTATTAACCCTATTATCTTAGAAAGTTTACCATATAAGTAAATAAATATTTTGATATGGGGTTCATATTTTAATCCCAACTTATCAACTACAACCTTGGTATGACTGATGTAGAAGCACCACTATCAACTATGCAATTGTGTACTAGCTTGTCACCCACTATGAGAGTGAGATAAAAAGGTGGAGGATTTTTATCTCTATTATATGGTTCAATAATGGTGTTAAGGTCATTTATATTAGATACATGATAATTAATTTTACTTTAAGGTGAAGGACTAGTAGGAATAGTGTACAACTACTTTTATAATAGCTATTTTTGGCTAGGCATATGAAGGACATCCCATAAAGAGATAGATGTTTTTACATTCTTCAAAGAATACACTATGTTCAGGGTAGAATTACTCACCTTATATTTAGTCTTTAGATCAAAATTATTGTTTATAACTTGAGGAATTGAGAGACCTTTATCATACCTTAACACATTTTGATCTGAAGGACGTGTAGGTGTGTTTGGGACTACCATGCTTTGCTTCATTGTATAAGGATTAGATGAATTTGTAGTCATGTTATTGTCACCTCCTAGAGCCTTCCTCTTGGGCCTTGTATTGTCTAAAATATAATTTCATTTATTGAGTACCAAAGTGTCTTCCACCAAGAATTTGGTGAAACTTCTCCTTGAGGATACCAATCCTAATTTGCTTACATCCTGACTTCATATTCAACTGATAGGAGAGGAGTGACTCCTCCTTGAGAAACTAGATCTTGCTATCCACCCTCATTGACATCCATGAATTGGAATTTTTAAAATATTATACATATACTAAGTTGCTATGCATTATTACCATTTCCCTTTCATTGGTGGTGGAATTAGGATTGTACACATTGGTAATCCTATTGAAGTTAGGCTTCCCTTGACCTCTTCCTCTCCAATATTATTGGCCATATTATTGATGATAGGTATATGTATTTATATAGGAACCTATTTGAATTCTCTCTTGCCTAAGATTAGATTCTAAGGTTTTAATTCTTACATATGGATTAGTTTTATTTGCCTTCTTAAAAGTATTCCTAGGCTTAACATTAAAATTACGAATTGGAGCAATGTTTAGAATATTAGCATGATTATTAGGAAATCAAGGCATAAACACCTTATGAGGTAATTTTAATAATTTAATGAGGCAATTATCAGCTATAATGGCAAGTTCATATGATTCAAGAAGAGTGAATCCACACATGAATTGAAGTATGATAGAAATATAATACCAATGTCTCTCAAGTAGGTAGGGAATAAAAAGCTAGTAGGTGGTCTCATGGGAAGAGTAAATATATACCAAGTTTTTTTAAACATCTCATTGAAGTCATGAATTATTTCCTTGGGGTCTCTTTTGATCACATTGAGTTGATTTATAAGAGAGATATGGTCACTTTCATCTTCAAACCTTGAAGTCAACAACACTCCAAATTCATCCTATGGTGTGATCCATCCAATGGGTAAATTCCTATATGAATCAAGAGTTTTCCTTCTAAGGGACATGGAAAGGAGTCTAACAGTAATATTATCCTTAGTGACATTATGAAAACTATTAAAATTGGAGATATCCTTGATATTTTCACTAGGTGTACTATGACTCTCACCATTGAATGTAGGCACACTCTTTGTGACATTAGGGGAAATGCCATCATATGATTGAAGATGAATTGGATTATTAATATTAAAGGTAGGGAAGGTATGTAGCATATCCATGTTTTATTCAACATCATAAATTTCTTTAATCCTTCACTTTATTGGCTAGTAAAATATTTTTAGTCTTTAAAGGGCAGATTAGGCTGAGGGTATTGAACTTAAGAGGAAGTTTAGGCTAAATAGCTAGATTGATATGATTAAACACTCTAATATATGATGACATAGTAATGAACAGAAATTATTAGAGAAAATTTATGATAAAATAATAGCGTTGAACCATATTTTACCTTGAATGGAGTTTCCAAATGTAGAGTATCACACCAATTTGTAGATGATGTTGTTAAGACCAACATTTACCTTGACAAGTTATCTTTAAGATAATGAGTCCCATAGAGCATGCTAGAATTATTATCACCAAATATTTTACCCTATAGGAGGTTTTAAAATATTCCTATATATTTTTGAAATATGGGATTACTTATAGGCATGTGGGTGTACTTATAGTAGAAGTAGACCTCTAGGTTTAAGGGCTAGCTCCTTGAATATGTCTTGAAGTGCTTATCACATAAAATAGTTGATTCTTTGTGAGAAAATGGAAAGAATTTTTCATGAAATAAAACTAATATAAGGGGTTGATATACTAGAATGGTTTACACAAGACCATCATACTTCTATCATAATGAAACAAGACCTACAAACAAACTTGAATGTCTTAAGAGATTTTAACCTATGTTATTTAAGATAGAGCTGATATGCATGAGAAAACATAAATTAAGTGAAATATAGGTAATATTTAACACTATAACAAAAATTTTACACTTTAAAATATCCTAATACACTAGATACACTCTATATAACCTATTATAATAAGAACTCTTGCATAGACATGAGAGGATAACGAAAAACAAGGATAGGAGATTATCACTCGACATCACCATATATCACTTTGTACACTTATAAAAATGTTCATGAACAGAAATTAATATAATTTAATTTATTTTTCAAAGGAAAAATACAATGTGATTACATTAGGGCTTCACCATACATGGTGTGGTATTAGTTTTCAATAGCCAAAATGGATATTACTCATAAAATTTGAGAGAGAAGAGAAGACAAAAAAGTCAAAGATTCTCTAGGACATGTGTCATGTTGATAAAATTAGTTAAACATGAAGGATAGATAAATATTAAATATAATATGAAATTTATACTTGGACAAAAGTCCCTCAAAACATGAAACTCCTAAAATGTGGTGTAGAACTCTTTAATTGATTACTTATAAAATTACCTTCATCATTTTTCCATCTTGTAATGTGATATGTCTAAAAAGGGATATATTTTATGATTTAAATAAGGGTTAGGTGTTTACACCATGCATTACATATGTCCTTAATCATTAATATTCTTCTAGAGATGAGTTATCACTAACTGTAATCTAAATAGCTCTTGTTTCACTCACCCTTCATAATTGGAACAAAATTTGGCCTTCCATTTCTCAATATTATCCATAAAAATAAGTTTATGACACTTTATATGACACCTCATGTAAATATATTAATTAGGTATACCTTAAAAGGACTCCCACTTTAATTTTTCACTCTCTCACTAGCTTGTTCACTATGCTAGTTTTGACTAGCTGAGATGAACATTTAGAGACACTTATGAGACATTATACTACAATAAATGGATGTGAGGGGTTATCTCAAGTCAAAAAATATCTCCCAAAATTACTTTCATCCTTTGAATCTCCCTTGAACTTGTAAAACAATAAAAACTATCAAAGAAATCCTTTTTCCTCCTTGTCCATACAAGTAGGATAGAAATCAAGTTGATGGGGAAAAGACTTGAAGAGTCATATACAAATTATAATCACATACCAACCAATTCCATTCCATATATATTCCTCTCTTACTTCATCTTCCTAATTGGGTCCTTATTAATGGTTTTAGAGGGTTTAAAGTACTTTCTCCTTATAAGGATTGTTCATATAGGTTTGACATTGGATTCGAAAAAAAATCTAAAAAAAAATGTTCAAGGCCTCCTTAATCATTTCCCAACTCCTCAGACTCCCATGAAAAGTGTCATATATGTTTGATTATCTCAAGATAGCCTCTTGGGCTTTTTTCTCCATTATGCATACCCTTTGGTGGTCTTAACATAAAAAGTGGCTTCCATAACGTATCCTCTACATTATAAGGGTTAAAACACATCTTTTAGTCCCATATTAACATGTCTAAAAGTATTATAATGATCACCTAAGGCTATATGTGAAATCATACCCCTCTAGGGCTTTAATCCTAATCAAGGCCTAATAGACTCAGCATGCATACTTGTGGGTTTAGGCTACCCTAACATGTTTCCAACCCCTATGAATTTTTTATCATGTCAGTTCATTTATATCATGTCCTTCTTAATATTATTTCAAGTTTACAACTCATCTTCATATCATTTACCCTCTAAACCCATAGACATGTACCCTTATGGAGTGTCATCTATTTGAGGATAAATAAATGACACTTCCATTATTTACATAAACTAAAGGATGATATATTGGGACTATATAAGTGATGTATATACTCTATGAAAATTTTAATCTCTTGATCGCATCATTAGACCCTTCAATCCTTCAAAACCTTGAAGATATACTTATGGAGACTACTGACTATGCAATTTTTTGACATGTGATTGTGTATTACATTATTATATCCCATATATGTTTTATTTATACTATGAGAGTGTCATGAGTTGGTCCTAAAACTTTGGAGTCTCTTTCAAGCATGCTTATACCCAACATATTTTCTATCTTCTCTATTGCATACCTTCTCACTTTGATTGGTCCTAGGTGGTTAACTATGTTTTCTTGATTGAGATAGACACCTATAGGTGGTAGTACATGGGTGAACCTTGAAAATAATGCCTAATGACTTACTTGGACCCTCAAATATCATTTTTCATACATTTTTATCTATCCAAGTCATGTCCATGCTATACCATCTTCCAATTCACTATTTTCAACTCACTATTAAACTATAGTCAATTGTAGTTGACCAATTTAGATTATGTAGGGGTTATATAGGTTCACATCAATCATTAAAAAAATGTCATATATCTTTGGACCCCTTTGAAATTATTTAATAAAATTTACATGGTAAATTATTCATGGTTTCAAGTCTACTATCTATAGGTTCACAACATAGGCTTTGTGAACACCTATAATCAGTTTGTAGGTGAATACTCTGATGGCAAAACACTTATAGGTGATGTTTTGAGTCCATATATTGAATTTAAACTAATATTGATGACATTTTAAAAAAAATTGTTCTCTCTCAACTTCAATAGAATCAATTACCATGGGTAGGTCCTTTTGCATTCCTATCTTAGGGTGTAGAGTCACTGGAAGTTCAATTTCCTATAGAGACTACTAAATGTTTGTAGTGAATATAATCTTGAATTTGAACCTCCTAAAATCTTCCTTAATTTTATAACCTCCATATAATTTTTCAAGGAAACTCCCATATATGGAGGATAAAATATGGAACCATTAAATCTCACCTAAGTTCTTTGTCTGTTCATCTCAGAACATCATCAAAAGTGTTGAGGGATCTATTTTGGAGTTTTTTAGGGATTTTGTCCCTGAAATCAAACATTTTAATTTGTAATTAATTATTAAACTTTATTTAAAATATATAAAATTAAACATGGTTATTAAGACATTTACTAACTCTACACACCTTATTAAGGTCTCTTCACATGCTTGTATATTTCCATGATCACCTTCAGGTCTCTATGGGGCACCTATAAGTGTGCATTTCTGTATATAGGATAGTGTGTGTGGTTATAAGAAATGTGTATGGGATATGACCTAAAGGTTTAATCTTTTAATTGTTAAATATGCTCAAATGAATCCTCACAACGTTTTAATGCTTGAAATAGCTTTAGAACTTCCATTCCAACCTAGTTAACTCTCACCATGGCACTTGTAGGTGTGCATTAATGGTGTATGACTTTATGGATGACTAAATTGACTATAATAGTCCATATTTTGTCATTTAAATGGAATTTTATAAATTTTTCATGTTTATATTAAGGTATACAAACTCCTTTGACTCTTAATTACCTTATATGGACCTTTTCACACTTCAAGACACCATGACTATAGATTGTAACTTGTAAAAAGTTGATTGTGTGACACATGTGACTATGTTCTAAATAAATGCATGATATTAGGAGACTATGTTTGAAAATAATGTTATTATTTTTACATGATAAACATGAAAAAAACATATCACATTCACATGAAACCATTTCAAAGAAATAAACCTTCTACAAGTTCTACAAGTGGTGAAAAATGATTGCTAGTCCATAGTGACATCTTATTGAAATTTGAAAACATTTAAAAATTTATATAATAGAGTAAAAATCCTCTAGAATCAAATTCATCAATTGATTTATATGAACTAGCTCGAATAGGAGCAAAACCTGTAGGGTGTAGGAAATAAGTATAAATGAATAGTCAACTTGTTAAGGATGGTTCATAAAGTATATGAAACCATTATTACAAAGAAAAACATGAAATTTAATTTTGAAAATTTTACTATCCACCACCAAGATAATTTGATCTGGAATTCCTCCTATTGGTAGTATCAAGAAGAAACCTACTGACTTGTTTTGCTTGCCTAGTGGAGTTATGGAGAGATAGAGCTATTTTACCCCATTTTTGGCACTTATAAAGTATATAAAGCATGTAAATGAGTTTATAGAAGCTTAATATTTACTTAATAATATTATCCCATGTTCCACTCTCTTTCATAGGCTATATAACCTTTAAAATTCCTTTTTAACTTACTTTATTGATTTTTACTTAGGTAGCTACAAGTTTTAGTTAGTCCTAATATTAATGATAGGTAATATGACACATTAGACCTTGGAAGAGAGATTAGAAAACTTTTACATATTTTAAACCTATACCACTTCATTTATGACCCATTTATGACCCCTAAATGGCATAAAATGACATAAGGACTAATATGGACTATGGCCAAGGCTAATATGACATTAAATCACATCAAATGAAACATTACACACCCTATGACATGTTACTAAACCCCTATATCATGTTTTTTTCTATAGGAGGTTTACTTATTTTGACTTGTCATCAAAATGGTCAATAGTTCCCCTTGAAGACATCAAGGTCATTTACAACTTATTTGAACTCAAATCATGTCATGTATTAGGGTTTGTGATCAAACCTTCCTAGCATACTAGCTTGAGTTGGTCTCTCCATTATATAAAAAAGTAGGTGGCTATACTTAGGGAATAGATACCCATGTAGGTTGTGTCCAACCCTTAAATCTCACATTTCATACTCTAGGAGCTCTTTAAAAGTCCCCTTGGGCAAGTCTCTATGTCTGTAGGGTCTCAAATCTCTAGTTTCTTATTATCAACCTATACGTGTCTATAGTCATACTGTAAGTGGTCATTTATGAAATAAAAGGTCACTATAGGTGATGTTTCACACAAAAACCAAGTACATAAAATTATTTATATTCTTTTTGAATCATGGTGTCATCTATATCTAGATGGAGTCACTTTCCATGAAGGTATGCTTCCATCATTCCAATATTGGACTATAAGGCCATTTAGGCTTCAAGAACTGTAGATAACACTAAAAAACCATATTGAAGTTCTACTTGAGTTGGAAAAACTATCTACATAATCCTTCTCATGACCAAAAAACTAATTATCATGTAAAATAATTTTCATGTGTTTAGGATACATAATAGAAACATTTATACCTACACAAACCTCAAGACACTCTAGTATGAGGGGTCAAATATAAGGTAGAATCCTTGTTTTAGAAAGAATCCCTAAAATAACTATCTTGACTTATGAGCATGGATTCAAGTCTATTTGTTATCTTATGACTCTACCATGGAACCTTTAATGTTGTGGAACTCAATGAAACTTAAAACTAGTTCAAATGGCCATTCAACTCTTCTCAACATATGTGAAGATTTGTTGTAGGTGCACATATAGTATATAAGACTATGAAGGTAAGATACATGACTATACGTATATTAAATTGGTTATCATAACCAATATATTAATATTTTAATGTCTCAATATCACTATTTACATATCATAATATGTATTACCATTTTAAGGACCTACTTTTGTCATGAATATGATTACTCAGTGCTCAAGTTAGCTTGATTATTAGTGACAGTTGTATAGAAGCTAACTATGTGTGTATACTAGTCTCCATATTTTACATAGAATAACTTGAGACCAATAATTCCAAATTATAATAAACCATCATGAAATGTGAGTGTGGAAACACATTCTACCTTAGTTTTGAAGCCACCCTAGAAAGGATAACCATCTACAACTTATGAAATTATGTCTACATTTTCAATGGTGTCTCTCATTAGCATTATGTGATGTTCTACTTATCTTTCTCTCAACAAACATATAATCCATACCAATAACCATGTGATAATGTTTTTCACACTTTTTAGAATCACATAAACAATTAGTTTTTATAGAATATGCAAACAAAGAGGAAACTAGTATGGTATGATAATGAGAAAGAACAAAAAATTGATTAACACTCTTAACATTAGTTCATAAAATTATTACACCAAAATTGGAAATACCACCATGAACTTGGACTAGATAGATGTTACTATCTCCCACCAAGTTCATTTAACCTAATTCAACTCCTCCTAGTCGTACCATGTAAATAGTGGTTGACCATTTTTACATGTCGAGGAGAGTGATGGAGGAGTAGAATGGTTTTAGGTAATTTTTAGGTGTTTCAAAGTTTATAAAATTTGGAAATTATTTAAAATTACCTAAAAGGTCACTTCAAATCCTTCTACATGTGCTAAATATGCTCTACAGCCCATACAACTACCCAAATTCTTCCTTTTTCAAATGTTTTTTATCTTTAATGTAGAAACTTGCACATTTTAGCTAGATACTAACACCTATAATAATAATTTGACATATATAATGATGAAATATATTTTATAACACTTTTACTTATATGAAAACCATATAAGCTTAAAAAATGGCTCAAATATAAAACCTAGAATGACATAGACTATGTAAGGACTAAGAATGACTATGACCAAGGCTAAAGACACATTATAAGACCCCTATCTATGACCATGGAACACATATTGACCCTAGTAGATCCATATCTAAGTTTTAAACTATATGGAGTTTCCCTATTTTGACTTGTGGTCAAAATAGTCAATAAGACTTATACAAGAGATATTATTGTATATTGTGTCTAGAAGAACCAACTAGTTTAGATTTGTTAATGAACTCACTATTGATTGAAACATACATCTAGTCTACTAATTCCAATAATCCATAAAATATGGGTGAAAGGATGAACATGTAGTCTAGATAAATATTTAATAATGGACTATAATTGAAACTAAAATAATATAAATAAAAATATTGAAATATAGATAGGGTAGAGAGAAAGAAAAGATGAGATCAATTTATAATGAAGATAATTTTGGCTCTATTAAAAAAAAAATATCATGAAAAACTTTATTTGTTTTTCCATCATAACACATCTAAAAAAAAATATGGTGTAAGATCCCAAGGATCAAGTAGCTATGTGGAAGATGCAATCAAAATCACCATAAACATGCACATATGAGGAATATTATTCACAAAGATTTTATATAGAAGATAATTCATGGTAAATAAATTTAAGATTAATTAATTTTTAGATGAGTTATGGATAAATTATTCACACAACCTTAACTCATGATAATATAAAATATAACCTAATAAAATAGGAAATTATAGGAAAAGATGTCTAGTTGTCTACTCTATTCTAGCACTAATCAACTATCCCCTAATTTAATCTTACGGTTAGCCTTATATAGGTTGTCAATAGTCCTATTGATTATCTAGGTGGTTGAAAATATTCAATTCAATACCCACCCACCAAGAAATTACAAGCATTTAACAACATGCACCAATTAAAGCACTAATTTAATGTGTGCATATCCTTAGGATCATAGTTTTGTTAATGGATGGACCTTTTTCCATTATTAACATGGAAATATTATACTGATACATCAATTTAACTAAGGCATGTTAAATTTGAATTTTTATCCATTTTATGCATATTATTATATCAAATTTAGGGGATAAGATTTTATCTCCCAACTACGAACACTCCTCTTTTATATTTATTATGTGTAGGTGTTCCTCATTTTTTTGTGATCTTAGCCTAGTTGATCATATTATGCACACTATTGTCTGACTTATCCCAACATCTAATTCACCTTGGAATCTATTTCCATGATCCTTTTAGCACTAGGAGACAAGATATTAAATTACTACATAGATAAGATTAGACTCATAGTCTAATTCTTTGGATTTTGATGGACTAGATGGGAAAAATAGACATCATTTTCAATTTATGAGTCTCTTTGTAGAGGCCCACATATCTTATTCAATAATTTCATTCTATGTGTCATCTTCTGACTTCTTTGGTGAAACCAACATGTCCTAGTTATTTAGGGATCCTACTACATGTCAATTACTTAGTATTTCACATCTTGCAAAGGGAATTTTGACTTTTCTTCAAACATAATTAAGTAGGATGTTGATAAGTGGTAAAATATCACTCAATAAAATCTCTGTGGTCCTCATTAATTTTTTCATGATTTATTTGTCTTGAAGTCTTGAATTTATGCCACATGGCATCATATTCAGAATAACTCTAATATTAGCCTCATTATATTACTCCTACTTGATTCTAGGATGAAAAGAAGTGGGTTAATGACATGAAGCATCATCCCATTCACTTGGAAGATCTATTTCCTACCTATTTGGTCTTGATATTCCTGAGGGCTCAAAGAAGTGATATCATGCCATGTGGCATGATCCTAGGCTTATCGAGGGTCGAAAGGATTGGCTCTTTGTTCAATGTCTTCCATGGAGGCAAAACTTTAAAATGATGACAAGGGGTGATCACTCGATGAATATGAATTTGTATTTAGATGTTCTATTTTTTAAAAAGGTTTAGTTTTTGAAATCTAAATGAATAAACTAGTCATTATATCTTGAATTCTTGGAAAATCAATTAAGGCATAAGGCTTGAAAGAAAAGATGAAAAAACCCTAAATTTAGAAATTAAAAGGGGTATTTTTCCAAATATACAATTATTCCATCTCATTAGATGAATTATTAGGTTTTTTAGATTATAAATAGATAAATAGACTCAATTTTAGATATTTGAAGTGAAAAACTAGACTCAAAATTGAAATATTTAAACAATCTTAACAATTACATCTGAAATAAAAAAAGCATGCAAACTTTGTGATGGCCTTGATGGGGTAAATGAATTTCAATTTTAAGTAGGTGGAATTCTAATTTGGATGTCAAAAATCCATCCAATTGGTTATCTATGCCACACAATATACATGCATTCACTCGAGGCATGATTTAGTGCTTATTTGGGAGGATAACTTATAATATCTTGGTAAAATTAGATCCTGGTATGTGTCTAAGTCTCATTCACTTAGGATTATATGGGAGACATAAAAACATATAACCCACCCTAAATACCTAAATAAATGGGATCATACCATGTGGCATGATCCTAGGAATTTTAGGGGGATTGATTATCAAAGAGAATCATACATAATATCTTGGGGTCCTAATGAAATGTGATAATTTCACATGGTACGGTCTTGCACATCGCAAAAGTCCATGGGATGTTATAGAAATTTAGGGGGCCTAAGGGGAGAAAGGATTTAGGATTGTTTCATGTGGCATAATCCTAAACACTTGAAAAGTTTAGGTGAAAATGGATAAGTCAAAAGAGTCCTAGAAAAGTAAGCGAGTGACAAGTGGTATCTCTTTACTTACCTATTGACTCGCATGGAAGCTCAATAAACCAATGGCTTGTTTTAAAATAACATAATCATTAGAATGTAAATTTAGAATAAAATTTATAGGTCCCAAATAAAACTTTACAAGGACTTGAACATTTTCAAAGCCAATTAAGATCATTTTTAGAAGAATGGCTAAGTATAGGAATATAATTTCATGATCACCTAGTCATTTTAAACTAAAATAAATCATAAATGGATCAATTTTTTATATGAAAATAATTAATGTATCCCTAAAATAGTTAGGAAATTTTTACAAATATAAGGGGAAATGGTTTAAAACTAAGATCTTTAATGTCATTCAAAATATTATGTAAAATAGATCAAGACTTACTAGAATTAAACAAACTCAAAAATTTATATCAATACAGACCCAATTGCCAATACAAATTTAATTATCCAAAGTTATTTTAGATTAAATACATATAATGGACATTTTAATTTCATACCTAGCTCAAAGATTAAAAATAATACAATTCTAAACATGTAACTTGTCAAAAACCTTTTCAATTAGATCATGAAAAAAGGGACCCAATCTTGATTAGACTAGAAGATCAAATTCTAGAAAAAGAGGTTCCATGATTTAAATTATGAAATTATGTTGTATTTTGTAAGAAAAAATAAATGATGACTATGTTAGAAAGTACTCCTAAGTATTTTGGATCAAAGAACCCATAATTTCTAGTTAAAATAGTGCATGGCACATGAATAACTCCAAGAATGAATAATATGGGGGGTTGACTAAGTGAATAAATTAGGTATCACTTTTGACCTAGTGTATGAAAATAATAATTTATTTACCATTTCATATGACCTACAAAAATTAATTTTTATGTTTCTAACCATTAGGTTACTAGTCCTTCCTTGAAGACATTTGCCTAGACATTACTCCATTGCTAGTCAGGTGTTTATAGCCTTGATAGAGTTTCTTTTTATCCCACTGAAGGCCTTGTTATATTTATAATTTAGTAGCCATAATCCTAATATAGGTTTCCTAAATCACTTAGGACTGAGTTTTTATGAAATTAATTTTATTTGGTTTTTGTTCTCTCTTTTTTTTTATGTCTCAATTTAGGGTTGGGGACCAATATGGAAATGAAAGGTAGATAATTATAGATCTTTCACCCTATGTTTTCATCAAATTAGGTTCACCCAACTAGAAATAAAAACTTTTTAATATGTGGAATTTGTGCTTTCTTTCAAGGGGATACATTCAACGACCACCTAGTTTTACCCAAACTTACCCAAACAAGTATTAATATAGGATACATACAATAGTCTCAACCTTAGACTTGACTCAATGACAAAATCTAAGGTTAAAAAATAACTCAAGAAGCACCATTCATAACTAGTGTCACTTGTGTCACCTACTTACAATATTTTAAAAATAAATTAAAAGGAAGAAATTTACAGGATCAGTCTAAACTATTTTGAACTTTTGGATTTATGATAATTATTTTAATATGTGGAAAACTAAATTATATCATGTAATTATCTACTTTAACTCTCATTGTCTTTAGCCTTTCATTTAGGCAACTGTATTCATGACTAATAATGTAAAATTTAACCATGTTTATTGCTAAAAATATTTCATGAATGATAGAGTCCCATTGTATAGGTTGCTTTAAAGAGTCTAATTATTCATATGCAAGGATAACCACATGAATATCCTCAAATTCCTCCATATCTAATGAAGGGATGGGTGTCACTTGGATACAACCAAGTTGATGATACTCTTGAGATAAATTTCTAAATTTAAGATCAATAACATATTATATGAGTATTTCAAATGCATATCATACATCTTCATCTATTTGATCCAAATATTTTATTTCATCTTTAGGTTGACTATATGAAGCATATGATTTTTCTTATTATTAACATAAATTACTGATACTTCAATATTCATGTAGGATATTATTGAATATGATTATTATCTCTTCATCATCATAATCATCATCATCACTAGTCTCACATATTTTTTCTGGCCTTTTAAATAGGACATTCTTAGTCAACATGGTTGTTTTAACATCTATCCCATTTCTACATCCATATAATCTAAGTTATAAACATATAAACATAGTATCATAAGTCACTCCATGCATTATTTGTATATCAATTCCTACAACAAATGACACTTGATTAGTAAAAACACCAAAATGCACTTGATTATTTACACATAACAAAACAATCTATTGATAAAGAGTTGAATAGTCATAATCATTTACATTAATATCAAAAACAAGGACCTCTTTTATCATATGTAATATTGGATGGACATAATATTGAGGTAATTTGTTATTATAAGGCACACATTAATCCATAGACTAACATATAGGTAGATAAATCAAAGTGTTTTGGATGTGGAAACTTAGTTATTATGACAAGTAGAGTTGATCAACACCATAACCATGTTCCATAAATTTGTATTTAATGGTGAACACATCTTGATAAGTGGATGCTAATTATATGAGTTTATATTGGGTCCTATAAACAAGCACAACATTTATGGGATCTAATTTTCTAAGATAAATTTTAATAGCCACCACCTTTGTTTGAAAAAAGTGGGTCTTTTAACCTCCTATATAGTTGGTGAAAATGACTATTGATTGAACTTATGGGCTCATTAAGATGCATAAAAGTTGTATAAAATTATATTAAAAGGAATTAGGGTCAAAAAACACACTAAAATGGTTAACAAACATATTTTCAAAGATATACTATGAAGTGATGGATCCATTTGGCAACCTTAGTGGTAAGCATCTTCATCCAGGGAATAGGGAAATAGGTGGAAAGCCACATATTCATTTTGGATATGGGTTTATATTATGGCCTATTTAAATTCATGAATGTGTTATTTAGTATTTTGAATCCCACCATGGGTATATTTCTAAAAACTATTATCAATATTCTTAGGCAAGTCATGATCATGCCCTAGAATGTTCACAAGGTAAAACATTCCACCTAGCCAAGATAAGGCCATGGAAGGTTAAAGGTAGGAAATATGATAAAAAAATAAACATAAACATTAGATAACATCCTATTAATTCCTCCTTATTTTGTCAAGATATTAGTGTGTTATTTAGACACATGACAGGGTATGGAAAACATATACACAAGACTAAAACGAGTTCTAAATCTAATGAAAAATTATAGTTTGTCCTTCCTAGTTTCAATATATTGATGTGTGTTTTAATCATAAAATAGAGTGGGAAAATTATGAAGGATGCCCATAAGACCAAAACAAATGATATCTCTCTAGATATACTCCAATCCATGCCCTCCTATTGCTAATCTATTGGTGTTAATTTTAAACATACAACATAGTGGTAAAATCATGAAGGATGGTCATAAGAAAAAAAAATGATATCTCTCTAGATATAATCTAATGTGGGCCCTCCTTATAGATAAAATTTTTTGGTGTGAATTTTAAGCATAAAATAATGTAAGAAAATCATAATAGATGGACACAAGACCAAAACAAATGATATTTCTCTAAATATAATCCAAATAACACCCTCTTTCTAGTTTTGATATGTTGGTGGTCTATTTTATACAACCCACCCACTCTATGGGGAAGAGTAGGAGAGGAAATGACTCAAGTAATCATGACTCCCCCTTCTTACCTTCCACCCTCTCCTAAAATGATGTAAGCTATGGTATCAAATTCCCTAAGGCCTTTGTCTAAAGGTCATGACATACTATATACCTTAGTTGGATGTTTAAATTTGTTCCATACAAGGAGCCTATTTGGATAAATTATTTAAGACTTATGCAAGATAGTTTGGTCTATCTTGTGACCAGAAGAACTAACTATTTTAGATTTATCAATGAACGCACTAATAGTTGACACCTATATCTAGTCTATTTATTTCAATAATATATAAAAATTAGGTGAAATGACTAACATGCAATCTAGAAAAAGATTGAAAAATTAACAATAATTTAGCTAAACTAAAATTAAACAAATAGATATTTTTAAAAAATCAAAAGAGTGAGAGTAGAGAGAAAGGAAAGATGATCTCTCTTTTTAATGAAGATAACTTTATTTCTATTAATTAGATAAATATCATGAGAAACTAGTCTCTATTTTGACAACATAGCATATCCAAAAGCACTGATGGTGTAGGAGTCTAAGGATTAAGTAGTTATGTGGAATAGGGATTAAAAGTTACCATATAAATTCATAGACATCGAATATCATTCAAAAATATTTCATATAGAAGATAATTCATGAAAAATAAATTAAGACTCATCAATGTTTAGATGAGTTACATATAAAGTCTTCACACAACCTTAGCTCATGATTTAATAAAATCTAACCTAAGAGAATAGGAAATTATAGGAAAGTGTCTGGTTATATATTTTATTATATAAATAATTAATCAACCAATAATTTAGTCTTGTGGCTAGACTTATATAGATTTTCAATAGTCTCATGCACCATCCAGGTAATTGAAAATATTCAACACATTACCCACCCACCAAACAATTACAATAATTTAATAACATGCACCAACTAAGGCATCAATTTAATGTGTGCATATCCTTAAGATCATAATTATATTGATGGATAGACCATTTTACATTATCAACATGGTAATATTGGATTGATACATCAATTCAACTGACACATATTCAAGTTTAACTCCACTCCATTCTATGCATTAATATTGTATTAAATACAAGGGCAAAATATTTTATCTCCTAAGTGTGAACACTCCTATTTTATATTGATTGTACATAGGTATTCCTTGTCCTTTTATGATTTGAGCTTAGTTTATTCTACTATGCATGTCATTGTCTAACTTATCTTAGTATTTAATTCACCTTAAGATCTCTTTCCATTATACTTTTGGCACTAGGAAATAAGATATTCAATTAATACATAAATTTGATTGTACTCATAGTCCAATTCCCAAATTTTGATGAGTTCAATGAGGAAAATAGGTGTCATTTTTATTTTTTGAGAATATTCATAGAGGCCCATATATCTTGCTTTGGAAATTCATTCTATGTGTCCTCTTCTTAATGCTTTGGGAAATCCAACATGTCTTGGATATGTAGGGATCCTAATATGTGTCAACTTCTTGGTATTTCATAGCTTGTTGAGGGACTTTTAATTTTCTTTAGACCTAATATTATAGGATCTTGACAAGTGGAAATATCAGACTCACTTGGATATTTACGGTCCACAGTCATTGTTCCATGCT
This sequence comes from Torreya grandis, assembly GCA_037957365.1. Lineage (NCBI taxonomy): Eukaryota > Viridiplantae > Streptophyta > Pinopsida > Cupressales > Taxaceae > Torreya > Torreya grandis. Next base: position 451,607 of record JARHVA010007527.1, on the reverse strand, counting down.
TTATTTGTCCTAGAGTCCTTAGATTATGCCACATGGATCATCTCATAAACTATCTTAATATCAACCTCATTGTATTGATCCTACTTTAGTTTGGGTTATGGAGAAGTGGGACGATGACACATGGAATCATACCAATCACCTTAAATATCTACTTTCTACCTACTTCATCCTAATCTTCTTGAGGTCCTTAAGAAGTGGGATCATGCCATGTGGCATGATCCCAGGCACATGAAATGTTGAAAGACCTGGATATTTTTTTAATGTCTTTCGATGAGTTTGATCTCTAAAATTATAATAAGTGGTTACTTCTTGGTGAATATGAACCTATATAAAAATAGTTAGATGTTAATATTTAATAAAAATTTATAGTATTTAAACTTTAAATGACCAAGCTAGTCATTACACCTTGAATTCTAAGAAAACTATGGCATAAGGATTGAAATAAAATATGAATAAACCCTTAAATTTTTAAATTAAAAATAGGTATTTTTCCAAATATATAATTGATCTATCCTATCAATTTAATGATTAGGTATTTTAAATTTAAAAAACATAAACATAGTCAATTTTAGATCTTTGAAGTGATAAACTAGACTTAGAATCAAAATATTTTAGTATTTGAATAGTTAGGTCTAAAATAAAAATCACACAAGCTTTTTGATATTAATAATGGGCCAAACAATCATAAATTTTATGTTGGTGGAATTTTGATGTGGATGTCAGAACTTGTCATGTGACATCTATTCACTTCACTTAGGGAATTATTTAACACTTAGTTAGGTTGATGACCTATAATATCTTGGTGAAATAATATATTGAGAGGTGTCAAAATATCATTCACCTAAGTTATAAGAGATACCTAAAAACATATATACCACCTTGAGGGATCAAATAAATATGATCATGTCATGTGGCACAATTCCAAGTATCTGAGGGGCTTGACCATCAAAGAGAAGCATACAAACTACTATATGGCCTAGATAAATATGATCTTTCCACATGGCATGATCTCACACATTTATGAGATCCAAGTGATATTGGAGAAACTAAGGGGGCCTAATGGAGAGAGGACATGGGATTGTGCTACATAGTATAATCTTATGCACTTAAAAAGTTTTGATGAAAATGGCTAAGTCAAAAGAGTTCTAAAAAAGTGAGTGAGTGACATGTGGCATCTACTCACTTTCTTGGGGACCACAAGGAAGTTCATATAACCATTGGATCATAGGAAAATCACATATCTATTTGAATATTAATTTGAAATGAAATCGCTAAGCCCTGAATAAAATGTTATAAAGACTTATACATTTGATTAATTCCAAATTCAAATAAGCCCATTTTTAGAAAAATGACTAAGTAGAGAAATATAATTTCATGAATACCTAGTCATTTTAAACTATAATAAAATATAAATGGATCCATTCAGTTAGAAAAATAAATATCAAAACTCTAAAAAATTTAGGTAATTTAAAGAAATATGAAGTGAAATTATCTGAAACCAAGAGCTTTAATGTTGTTCAAAACATGGTGAAAAATAAACCAGGACTTATCAAGCTTAAACAAGATTATAAGGTTATATCAATACAAACTTAACTACCAATTCATATCTAATTATCCAAATATCTTTTAGATTAAATGCATATAATAGATATTTCAAGTTTAGATCTAGTTCAAAGAGTAAATCTAATGCAATGCGAAAATTGCATCTTCTCAAGAAAATTTTCAATTAGACCATGAAAAAATGGACCCAAAAATGATTAGACTAAAAGACCATATTTTAAAGAAAAAGAGGTTCCATGATTTTAGTGATGAAATCAAGGTGTGTTGTGTAAGTAATAATAACATGATTTTTTCTGAGGATAATTTTTAAGCTTTGAAAAAATTATTATAAAGTATAATCTATTGTAAAAAAAAATAATTTTATTGAATATCTTATGTACCATTTTTATTAAAAAAAAATATTTATTAATCTAGATATCTTGAAAAAATTATCTACCCTAAAAACATTCAAGTCACAAAATGAACATTTAGGACACCCCACAAAAAATCATGATGCTTCACTCCACCAAAAAATAATATACCCCAAATAAAATCATTCTACCCTCATAAAAATATTACGCCCAAGAATGTTTTTTTATCCTCATGAAAAAATTATCTTTTACAATATTTTATTAAACCACAATACAAAACTAATTATTAGATATCATTAATGAATTAGAAAAATACCTTAAGGTATCCATGCATATTTTTTAAATTTAGAATGCATTAATAATGTTAATAAAAAAATATGAACATACAAGATGGTTTCAATAATAAGGTGGTTGGTATAATTTCATAGACCACTTATCATGCCTATAAAAATACTCAAACACATTATCAAAATTATAAAAAAGATGAAATGAAAAGAGATTCAATAAACTAAAAACAATTTCAATGTCTAATGAAAATATCTAGGAACAAGATATTGCTTAGAAGGAGGAGGTGGTGAATCATCCTTATGTTGTTAGGCACTCCAAGAATAAGGTTTGGTAGAATTAGGATTAGGTGCCACTTACAACCATCATAAATAGGATCTTGAGGATAAAAATATATAGTAACACCCAAATTAGGAGGTGGATGGACAACACTACCAACTAGACCACTCCCCTACACAAGTGAGCTCTATCTAGATGAACAAGTAACAAAAATATCATGTGGAAATGGTGAAATCCAACCTTGTTAATAAGGAGGATGAGTGGATAAGTGGTTGTGACTAGAAATATGCATTCACTAGCAATGGGGTGTCAAGGGATAAAATCCATGTGTTAGGTGGTATGATAGAATCAAACTCATAGTGTAAGGAGCACTACCCCATTGGTCAAGAAACTCCTATAGGTGTTGAAATTTTAGACCCACCTTCTCTACTTGAGCTTGTATTTTCATAAAATTTGAAGAGATAAAAACCATTTGTCACTAATAGAAAATAAATAATATGCATCTTCATTTTCAAGCCAAAAAGAGTTTTTAGCTTTCCATAATTGAAATAATATGATATACCTAAATAAATTTCATCACACACACACACACACACACACACACACACACACACTACTACTACTACTACTACTACTACTACTACTACTACTACTACTACTACTACTACTACTACTACTACTACTACTACTACTACTACTACTACTACTGCTACTACTACTACTACTACTAATAATAATAATAATAATAATAATAATAATAATAATAATAATAATAATAATAATAATAATAATAATAATAATAATAATAATAATAATAATAATAATAATAATAATAATAATAATCATCCCCAAAGAAGGCCATTTTCCAAGATAATGGTTTTGGGTGGAAGGGCTAAAATAAGATATGGCTAAAAGAAGATTGGGCTTTGGGGGAATTCCAAATTATATGATTTAAGGAATTTGGTTTGGAGCAAGTAAGACACTTAGGTTGAGTAATCCAAATATTAAAGAGAGATTATCCAAAATGAAGACCTTGGTAAACTAGGAACCAAAGAAGATGATCTATATTGGATTCAAGATTAGTATTCCAAACTATGTTAAGTTTTTCAAGCTCGATCATATGGAAGGAATATGGATTCCATTGCATATTTAACTTAGAGAAATGTTTTGAGAAAGGGATCATAAATTGATAGAGGATACCTAGAGATTAATTATAAAATTGAGTATCATATCTGCATCTCCAATCTATCCACCCAGCCTATGGAGATTTTAAACACATCTTATGCAGTATGGCATCGTGCATCATCTCTTGGATGTGAAAAATAAAAGGTAAGTTATAAATTATTATATTTTAATTTTCCTTTATAAAATTTAAAAGATACAAATCATGGTAATAAATAATATATTTAAGCTTATGAATACCAATTTTAAAAATCTTTAAAGCTTTCATACCTAAAAATTCTACTAAGAGAAGATTAAAAGTGGTAATAATAAGAGACCACCCCATGTTTTGGTCATTATAAGAAAATTCACTTTGAAAAATAATCCCCACCCATTTAATATATTTATTGATAGCTTCTAAAGCTTTCAAAATTATTTTACCACCAAAGTATCCTTTATTCTTGATCGAGTAGTGTTAACAATTAAGGTGTGAAACACAATATTTTTCTAGCTGATCTTACCATAAGGTGCACTAGAGTCAATGTGGTTTCATATAATAATTTTTAAAGACTAATTTACTTTAATTTATTTATCCAAAAATTTAAAATATATACCACTAATTTTCCTATAAATTTCAATAATGCACATACCAACTTTTTCAAGAAGAAGATAAAAAATATCCCAAACAACTATGCGATACACATGAGTTTTCTTGGCATTGGCCCATAAAAAATCCCTAATAAATTTGTCCAAATTATCATAAAATGATTCATATGGGTCCAATAATAATATTAAATATGGATGGTTTCCATAATATTGGTGACAACTTGAAATTTTCTAGCTAAGGAGAGAGGCTTCATGATCCAATACTCCACATTTTTATCCATTGAATCAATGATATATTTCCAAATCTTAGAGGAAAAGCTATCAAAATAAAATTTAATTTAAATAAATTTAAATTATTTCATTTTTTAATCCAATTACAATTATATTTATTATTCCATTTTGACATAGTTATCATGTTATGTATAAATCATTAGGTTTGACACATTGTAAAATAGAACCCAAGGCTTTCTAGAAAATATCAAGGTACTTTAGTTCCTCTTTAACATAAGATTATTACTTGTCAAGAGAGAGAAATGTAACATATGTGAATTTTCCATTGATGATCTAATTAAATTAATTAGGAATAAAAATTCCTCTAATGAAACCCTCACTCTACCCACTAAACAAGCAGATAACCAAATGATTATGTATATAAGAATACAGATCTAGAGCCAAGGATAAATCCTATATTATGAATAGTAATTGGAAAAAGTTATCCAATTGTATCCCATTTATAGTGAGGTAGGATAAATATTATAGAAACAAAGTATGAACTGGTGGAATAAAAAAATTTCCAAAGCCTAATTCTTAAAGCATGGCCAAAATAAATGACCACTCAATTATATCATATGCCTTCTCAATGTCTAGTTTGAGGAATATAGTTCACTAATGAGATTTTTGTGCCCATTATATTAATTTAAATATAAAATCAATATTATATATAATATATTTATTCTTAATGAAAATAGATTGTTCTAGTATTATAATGGAAGATATGTTGAAATGGATATAATTCACAAGGGCTTTAGTAATGATTTTATAAGACACATTAAAGAGGATGATGGGATGATAATTTGTGATGAGATATAGGTATAAAATATTTAATATGAACTTTCTATTTTCCTTGTTAATGATATTTCATAAATATTTATTTTGCATAGCTTCTTTATAAACTTGTAGCAAATTGGTTCCTTAAAAATTCTAGGTAACCTTGTAAAATTCATAAGGGAATCCATTTATACTTGGGGCTTTATCATTGGATATGAATTTTACTACCTATAAAATATCATTAGGATTTATATGGGTATCATAGATATTTTTATTAGAATTTATAATCTTGTTAGGTAATAAATATGAACATTATTGGAGAGCATGCACCCTTTCCACAATCTCTCCTTGAGATTGAAACATTAGTTTGTAATGGTCAAAAAATGCCAATGAGATTTTAAGAAGGTTGGTAAAATTTTATCAAATAAGATTAATATCTTTGATTTTATCCCTAGCCTACTTATCTTAGATGGATTTGAATAAATGTTTTGAAACCTGAACCCCTACTTTTGGGCAATGTAGCCAAGCTCATATTTTAGCCCATTTGTTCGCATGGTTATATACAAATTTTACCTTATTTTTAGAGAATAAGCCATGGATTTTAAATATAGATCAAAGGGATTATGTATTTTTTGGATCAAAATACCCCCACTTTCTTACTTTTGCAAATAGGGGACCCTTATAAATTTTCAATAACATCTAAACCTTGAAAGCTTGCTTGAAGGAGTTATTTATTTAGAATTTTAAGATCATCCAATAGAAATGGATTTGTTATATACAAGCTTAATGATAATTATATGTTTTTTTAACTAACTCTTCTAATGTTTTTTGTCTTTGAGGATTGAATTGTAGGTTGCATTAAAGAGGTGAGGTTTCCTTTCTAGAAAGCCCTAACATTTGAATTTAAATGTTGGTAGGAATCTTAATGAGGGAATGGACCTTCAAGGTTTCTAGAAGTATCCATTTTAAAAAATCATCTTGGGACACTTTGGCATAAAGTAACCTTTCAAAAAAGGAGCCCATAGTTGACAAGACTTATCTTGTGTGCATCTCCAGAAATATAATAATTCATACTTCATCATAGAATTTAACTCTACAATGAAAAATAGTTGATGGATTTCATCTTAATCAAATTGTAAGTGACCAACCAAAAGGGATTCAGAGGACCCTATAGCCCAAATATTTGGTCACATGGCTTGAAGAGTGTATTTTTAGTTTAAATAAGAATGCATTTTTCAACACAACATGATCGTAAGGCTTAAGCTTAGGCCCTTTGAGTACCTGAGATGATATTAAATTTGATAGCCTTGCACCCATCATTTATGTCTACAAGGACATTTTTGACATTTATGAGGACATCAAATTTATGATACTCTAAATACCTTAGATGAGTTTAAATTTGATAGCCTTGTGTCCATCATTTGACATCTATGAGAAATTTTTTGACGTTTGAGAGGATGTTAAATTTAAGATACTATAAATACTTTAGATAAGATTAAATTTGATATCCTCTACCAATAATTTGATGTTTGTGATGATGTTTTCCATATTCGTGACGATGCCAAATTTAAGATACTCTAAATACCTTAGATGGGTTTAAATTTGACAGCCTTGTGCCAATCATTTGATGTCTATGAGGATGTTTTTGATGTTCATGAGGACGTTAAATTTAAGATAGTCTAAACTAATAGATCTAGTAAAGGGATGCATCTCTTGAACCTCAAAAAGACGCTTTCACATTTTTTTTCAACATAGGATCTTTGTATAATGGCTTTAACCTAAGTTTTTATCAAAGCTTTGGACTTATTTTATGTACATCTTCATATATCTAGTGGCTTGTGCTTCATCATAGGAATTTATCTAATTGTGTGACATGACCAAAGAATTTTCAATGAGGATAGAGCATAACAAATGTGACTAACTAGAAAAGACTTCACAGATTAGGATCAATAGGCCATGCTCATTTGTGGATCCAGTCCAACAATGTGAAATAGAGGAAATTTTCAAAGAACTAATGGCTAGCTTCTAAAAATACTTTCATGGGCGTAACATGATAAAATTTATGAATTCACAAACTCTACCATTAAAATAGAAAAATCCCTATCTTGCCAACGTAAATCCCTATTACTTATTCAATTGAGCCATAATTACCTTCAAAAAATCTAAAAATCACCTTGAGAAGAGCTAAAAGACTTAGAAAAATCATACAGTTAAAAAAAATCAAGCCAGTTGAGTAATTATGGCTATATCAAAACAATAATGGCAATAGGAGGTAGAAGCTTACTTATCAACTGATAGTAAGGGAAGACATTACAAGGAAATAAAATATGACATATAAGATTTGAACAATGGTTTAAAGAATTGGTCTAAAATCTTCTTTATATTAAATTTGATACAATCATTATCTCCTAGTGAGCAATAAATTGTTGTATTTCAAAGGAAGCATGCAGATCTCATGATAATCTAGATGTCTAGACTTCACCTGGTAGCTGGCAAACTAGTGGTACTCTATTGTGTTGATATCCTAGTTCATATGTTTATTGAATGTAGAATAGATGGAGACTAGATAATTAGGGAGGGTAAATCAAAGAAGGTTACCTATATAGCTCTAGTAGCTTTTGAGGGCTAGTATAAGCTTCCCAGGGCTCATATAGACCTCCCTGTAATCAAGGAATGGACCATTACAAATGACTTAGATGATATCTTAAGACCATTGATGAATAGAGGCACTCATGTAATGATAAATCATAATGGTAGGATCCCAATTGTGTAACTCAAGGAGGGGTACAAGATCATCATAACCCTATTGAATAGAGCTTCAAGAGAAGTTGTCACATCCTATGTCGACCCAAGGTGAGTCTACTATATATATTTTATGGTGGAAGAGAAATTGATGCCACCTATTGGAGAACTGATAAGTATCCATTTAGGAAAGTAGGTCAATGGTATTAAAAGGAAAACAAGTCAACTTTTCACTATGATGTCTTACTTGTTGGATGCCCTCATGAATTCTACCTTCTTCCCTACCATCAAGAACTAGTCCCCTCATAGCAATATCACCATTTCTCACCATTATTACAAATTACACATATTCAAGTATAAGGACCAAATGCAATTCATTTGTGGTTTCTTATATCCCACTCTAGTTGGGATAATTAATGGAATCCAAATGCCTAAGGTTCCCCCTATCATTAGGTAGTTTGTAGAGCCCATTAGTGACATATGGCTCTATCCTAATTGTACGATCATCAATATTGAAGGAATCCAAACCCAACCCTTTAGATTACCAGTGCATGTCCCAATCAAACTAGTTGAGAGTGAGATTTCTCATCAAATCCTTCATTGTATAGGTCATGTGTGCAAGAAAAATAAGAAAGGCATCCTACTTCTCTTCCCATATCTGATTGGGAGGATAATGATTAATCGATTGAAGTAATTAGAGATCTTATCAAGGAATAGAGATAAATTCTACTTCCAATCAGATGAACTCAAGACATGGGATGTAAAATTCAATGTGATCTCCCATCTATAGTCTAAATATATGCATAAGATCCATTATGAACACCAATTGGTTCCATACGACCACTTATACACAAAGGCAACCAATTTTAAGGAAGTGTTGGCTAGATTTAAAGGACATGGATTCAAATTAGAACATAGATTTTAAAGGGAAGAAAAAACCTGAGGAGAAATGTGTAAAATGACTCCCTTACAATACCACCTCTTATCTTCCATTTAAAGTCCATCACAAGTGTCTCAAGGTCCACTATAACAACAAAAATTACTTCAGAAACAAGTACCCAAAAGTGAGGGACATAGTGAACAAAAGATATAACATAGGCTAGGAAAGGGACCCTCTACTTCAACTTTGAATCAAACACCCCATTACCTTGTGGAATACATTGGCATGGTTGCCTTAGAGCCTTCTAAAATAGTGGATGAGTTCTTTAAGGAGCTTGTAGATACATATAGGTTAGACAAAGAAGATAATGATGAAAAAGTCATAGCTAAGGTGGCACTAATTAAGGGTCCTCAGGTTGAATAAATAGACAAAAGCAAGGAGGTTTCCTTATATTTGGTCTCTATGATCAAAATAAAAAAGGAGACAAATATGGCTTTGGTACATAGAACCTTTAAGAAGCCCAAATGGATTCACTCAACAATTGAGGTGAACTTGTATAGTGATGAATTTATCATATATTGACCCATCATCCCTAACTCATTTATCTATGGGATGTTCCAAAAAATACCCTCTCAAATTCATTCATGGGATTTGACCAATACTACCAATGTTGAATTCAATGACGAGATCCAACCATTGATCTTAAAGCTTATGAAGGAGCAAGAAGAGAGGAGAATTATTAAGGTTTCTAGGGAAAGCATCAAGAGAATAAAAGAATTAGGGAAATCAACATGGGTTATTCTAGAAACACCAAAGGTTTCAAGGCCTTTATAAGTAGATCCCAAGGTCAATTCAACCCTGATACAATTAAAATTGAGAAGGTTATCACAAATAAGGCAACCATTAGAACTAAAGAAATCACTCTCCAAAGAGTGGAACCATTTTTGGGACTCACTCCAATCCAAGGCCAGGAAATAGGAGAGTACCCCACTCATAAATAATATATTCCAAGTATGGTGCAAACCTATTTAGTAATGGATATAGTGGGAATTTAGGTAATGAAGCAAAGGATCTTAAACTTGGAGAAGGAGGACTTGGAGGCACAAGTCTCATTATCAATTCTAGAAGACCTACCGAACACATTATATAAGTACCTCTTGGATACCTTTGATTGATTAAAGGATATCAATTTTATAATAAATACCTTATAAATTTAAGCCAAGAGGGCACAAACATTGATACAATAGTGGCAAGAAACTAAAGACTAGGTAATAGAGTTGATCAAAGTGCACATCATAAAGTAGCCCCTAATTCTAAAAATCATTAAAGAAAGGCAATTAGATGATATTCAAGGGATCTTAGTGGATTAAATAAAACAATTAATATCATGGTACAATAGGACCAATGACTTTATGGAGGAAGATAAGGACTTGGTGTGTATAATTGAGAAGTTGTTAGGAGCCCTATTGATAACCTGTTCTCAACATACTACCACTAGCATAATGCATGATATGGAGTTCCAACATAGAGTCCAAGCCTTCATCTAGGAAATCAAGGATAAAAACTAGGAAAAATCTAATATATATAATTCTAAATTCCTTAATATCATCCTTAGAATAGGGGAAAAAATTATAGATGCAAGGTACTTGCAAGAGGTCACTATCAAAAGTGACAAAGAATATGATACATTGGTTGAACAATAAGAAGAGAGTATAATGAAGCTTGAAATGGATTTAGATCTAATCAAAGAACAATACAGCAAGATGAAATACTTTATTTATCCCAACTGATCAAAGGGGGGTGGCCGACCATCTCAAGACCAAAGTCAAGATAATTCTTTTGTAAATTGTATATGCTAGTTTGTTAGCATATAGTAATATTTTGATCTAGTAGGCACCTAAAGGCCATATGTACTATAGAGTTATTTATAAAAGGATAATTTTATTTACCTCTTTTAAAGGTTTGAAGGAAAGATGACAGGTTCATTTCCTATACCCTCTATAAGTAGGTGGGTGTTACCACTTGTAAAGGAGAGAGGATTTTGAGAAATTTTATACTAGAGAATTTAATACAATTTGAATTATGAAAATATTGTTTGGGTTTTGTTATATTGTTTCTAATTTATCTCAATTGTAGGTGGATGTCTTAAATTTTAATAGTTCTTAAATAAATGAGATATATTCCATGTGTATGGGGTTTCTAGTTTGTGATTTGGTAGACTAGCTGAAGGATTCTAAGTTTACTTCATTTTATTTGCTTTGCATTTTAATTTTTTTTATGAAATTTAGATTAAAATAGAAAAATCTATAATTAATCTTGAATTTTACTCATGATTTGTATATTTCCTTTGAATCTTGCCTAATTTTTGATGAAGCTTGGGCTTATGCTATGTTTCATCTCTAATTGGTTAAATATATACTCAAATTGAATATCACTCTATCATTATGCTTGAAATTGATGCTTGCAATCAAGTTTATTCTCTACTTTACCCTGCATTTTGCTTATTTTTATCAATACTCACTTAATCTTAAGATCATTTTAAATATTCACTTAGATTAACTTAGAGATAGAAACCTTGATCAAGAAGACTACAAAACTATAAATAATTTGGACCCTGGTGACTCCCAACCACCACAACAAATAATTTTTTTGGGTAATTCTCATACTTTGCCAAGTATTCCACCACAAACATACTATTTGTCACAAACTACAACTCATGCCCTAGATTCTTGTAATCCTAAAATGAGAAGTGTGCATTAACACTAAGAAACACTCTGTGGAGCAATTGGAAGCATCAACAAGAGGCAGTCCCCACTAATACTAAAAGGAGGGCCTCATCTTTGCAAGAATCATTGTTTTTTTGGTTAAGCTTATAGGATCTTTACATCCTTTGTAAATATATTTGCTCTGTTAGTGTTTTCTTACTCATCTTTGTGCTTAGTAAGGAAAAGATCCTTATTCTTTGTGAAATTTAGTTCAAAATATGGTAAGTATAACTTTAAAATTGTGAATTATTAATGCTTGAGATTAGAACGTTTATTTTGGTTAAAGATTGATGTTATCTTGTGAAATTTGAGTCCAATTATTCAAAATGATGCAAAGGATGACCATCTTTACATGATTAGACATATGTTTGAGCTAATTTAGTCAAAGATCAATGTCTTTCATCATTTCATAAGTGATTCTTTATAAAATAGGCTTAATGTGCATGTTCTTTTTTTTATTTGTGGGAATTAATGTGTTACATCTTATTTCAAGGCATGATTCTTAGTTTTTAAGCTAGAATTACCCAAAATTAGGACTAGATCTCATTCAAAAACTAGGGAACCTCTGCTTGAACTCAAGATACAATAATAGACTAGAAAGGATAAAAGATGGCATATACATTTAAAATCCTTTCCATCTTCACCCCTATAAGGAGTCCCTGCATTCAACCCTCTACTAGATATGTCTTGGATTAGAAGTTATCCTATCAATGTCCCAGGTATAGTTCATGATTTTCCATGAAATCCTAAGAAATATTTGCCTATTTTTAGTCCAACTGGTATGGTCACTATTGAGGAACATGTCAAGTCCCTTAAAGATGCTCTCAGGCTCTTAAATGTCATTTATGAAGATGTAGCTTGTATTTTATTCCCTTTTACCTTCAAAGATGATGCTTATGAATGGTTATTAAACCTACCAAATAATTGTATCACTTCTTGGAATAATTTTGACACCATCTTTATTGATCAATTGGGAATATCATTAACCCTTTTGCTCTATGTCATCATTTTACTACCATCAAGAGAGATCCAAGTGAGCCTATTAGATATTTTAATGCTAGATTTCAAAATATGTTCAATAAAACCATAGATCCTTATAATCCTAATGAAACTTTGGCATTAGATATTTGTAAAGATGTTGTGGATCCCATGACTTCTATGTTTCTTAAGAGAACTATCCTAGCTATTGCCATATTAGCTCAAGCTTATTCAAAAGTAGTTGTCATTAGTGACCAAATTCAGCCTCAAGGGAAGCTAGCTTATTCAATTCCAAATGTCAACCCATATATGTTGGCCTTGAATCTTTTCCGAGCTAATAATTAGAATGTTCCAACCCTAAATCAAAAACCAGCTCTAACTGTCTTGCCTACCAATTATTCTACTCCCAATCAAAATTTAGGTTTCCTAAGTCAACAAAATAATAATGGATCTCAAGCCAATGGTTAAAAGGCCCCAATACCAGTCAATGCTACTAATAATATTCAAGATCAAACTTTTGATGTTATAAGTAATGAAAGTGGGTCTCTTCTCAAGATGGTTTAGAAGCTCAACATAGACTTCTTGTAGTTGCAAAAGCAATTTGGTAATTCTAAAGATAGCTTTGATAGAAACTTCACCTTCTAAAAGTTCAACAGACCTGGGAATTGATTCTAGAATGATAGCTTTTTTAAAAATAATAAATCCAATGATCCTTCTTCATCTAGAAATAATACTATGGACATCAATCTCATAGATACTAATCTACCTAATTATTGTAGGGTGCATGCCACTTCTATGCACAATGAGATAGACTGTATTAAATTATATAAATATTTTAAAGCCTTTTAGGAAGATCTTGACACCTTTGAGGTTATCCTAGACAAGGATAATATAGTTATTACTTCTAGATGGAAAGCACAAGATCAAGTACACATGGTGGAGACCTTTCAATTTCCCTTTCAAGAAGATAATGATTCTGATAATATTCCTAAAGAAATCCAAGAATTTCAACACTTCTTAAAGACTTACCCTCTAAGGAATAGGGATAAAAGACATCCTTTGACTACTTCTACTCCCCCTAATAACTATGGGACTCCCCTAGATACATCTTCAAATAATGATCCTGAACCACCCAAAGGTAGTTCTTCTAAGCCTTTGGTTGAAAATTTGAATAAGATCATATATAATATTATTGAGGACATGAAGAAAATCAAGACAAATATCACTCTACATGAATCAACATAGATAAATGAGAAAAAAGACCTTCTCTTAGAATCTTTGTCTAAAAATCCTAAAAAGCCATTAAAGAATGGTATTGCCAACGTAAATATGCAAGTGACAAAAGTAGAATCTCCATCTTTTCTACTCATAGTTAGAGTATTCAGTAAGAATGTCCATAATTGTCTATTATATTTAGGAGCTTCAAATAATATTATTCCAACTATAATTTGTTAGAAATTGGGATTAAACCCAATCAAGTTAGACTGAGTGGTCAAACAATTGGATAAATCAAAATTCAAAGTCATTAGAGAGTTGCTTAATATGTATATTTTATTGGCAATTGAATCTAGAGTTCAATAGTTTATTCACATTCAAGTAGTAGACATCCCTAATTCTTATGGGTTACTTATAAGTATGGAATGGACGAAATATTTGAATGGGTACATGTCCACTAACTATTTTCATCTATGGTTGCCATGGAAAGGTGTTCCTAATCAAATAAGAGTTGAGAGAAAGCCAAAGATGAAGCATATGATAAATGAATATAATGTAGTTAATGAGAGGGTAAACTTCCTTGATTTTGATCTTGTAATATTCTCTTTAGAAATTACACAAAAGCTAGATTCTAAAATTCCCCCTCCAATGCTTCGATTATGGAAATTACATGTTGATGGAGCCAAATGCAAATTAGCATCAGGAGGTGGCATTGTGCTAGTAGACTTTACAGATAGGCAATATCATGAATCTTATAGATTGAAATTTCCTTGCACTAATAACTTAGCTAAGTATTAATATCTCATCCTAGGACTATAGCTTGCCATTAAGCACAAATGCAAGGAAATTTTGGTTTATGGAGACTATAAACTTGTGGTCAACCAAGTGAGGAGTAAGTACTAGTGTAAGTTGTTTTACTTGAGGAAATACAAGTTCAAGGTATGGGATTTGATAGAGTCTTTAGATTTCTTTTAAAATCTTAGCTATTCCAAGGGAAGAAAACAAGGCTACTGATGAGCTTGCTTTTGTTGTAGCCAACTTCATGCCAAATCAAGATTCCTATGACTTCAACCTTGAATTAGTACCTAACCCATCAGTCCCTAATAATGTCAATCACTTCTAGATTTTTTATGATGATCAATAGATCATCAATTTCTTGACCAAATCTGGGGCCTTTGAGGCCCATATCATTGATGAATCAGATGAAGGTTCTCTTGAAAAAGAAGCATAATGGGAAGATCATCCAACTTAGTGATAAAAAAATACCTAAAGGAATGATCTCTTTAGAGACCAAGTTGGCAACCCAAGTGGACTGTCTAATAGGAAAGAAAATCCTTACATCCAATAGTTACCTTACCTCCTTATAGATCATAGGTTCTAAAACATGATTGACTAGTCTTTATTTTTGATTAAAAGGCTCGTAATTTTCTTTGAGAGGTATTACATGAGTTATGACTCTTGGATAAAATATATTTAGGCCTTCATAAGACCAAGTAATGCCATATTTGTACTTTGTGAGAAATTCTCTTGGTTTCTTATTTTCCATTTCAATGCATGTTTTCGCTATGTTCACTAGTTAATGTTGGTCTTGTAGATCGAGATATAGTGGCTGATAATCTTTTCCAATCACTTTAGGTACCTTAGGTATCTTTGTAAGATTATCATGATCATACAACCCAGTAAGAAAGAATAATGGGGAGATTAGATTATGCATTGACTTTAGGAACTTGAACAAATATTCCAAAAAGGATAACTATCCTCTACCTTCTTTAGACCAAGTCATAAAGTTATCTCAAGATTAGCTATGATGTCCTTCTTCAATTAATTCTTAGGGTATAACCAAGTGCTAGTTGACAAAGAAGATAGGATTAAAATAGATTTCATGACCAAATGGGGAACATATGCCTATAAGAGAATGCTCTTTGGGAGTATCAATGTAGGATCAAAATTTCAAAGGGCCATGGACCATGCTTTCCAAGGTCTGGTAGGCAAATGTATAATCATCTATATGGATTATTTGATAGTTTTCTCCAAGAATAGAGAAGACCACTTCATGCACTTAAAACAAGTGTTTGAAATATCTAGAAGGTATGGAATTCCCCTCAACCCAAAGAAGAGTATATTTTGTGTCACATAAGGAAAACTACTAGGCCATGTTATTTCCAAACAAGGGATCTCCATAGATCCTACCATAGGGGAGGCTATCTCCAAAATTGAGTTGCCTAACAATAGAAAAGAGCTTAAATCATTCTTTTAGAAAATTTACTTTGTAAGAAAATTAATCTCAGGTTTTTCTAAACTTGTGAAGCCTTTGAATGACATGTTGAAGAAGGATTCCAAGATATCTTAGAATGAAGAATCTAGGAAAGACTTTGTTGACATTAAAAATGCTATCATTGAATCTCTAGTCCTCATAAGTCTAGACTTCTCAAAATATTTATATCTATATTAATTTGCCTATGAACACACTATGACTATAGGACTAACTCAAAATATGGATGGGAATGATCATCCAATAGCTTTCATGAGCACCAATTTCAAGAATGCTAAAGGTAAATAATCTATGATTGACAAATAAGCTTATGCATTAGTGAAATCAATCAAGAGATTCATGCATTATATCCTTAGGAACAAGGTACATGCCATCTTACCAGACCTAGCTATGAATCTTATGTTGAGTCAAAATGACGTTATAGAAAGAAGAGGCAAATGGATGTTAGTTCTACAATAATATGACATCAATATGAATATTTCCAATTTGGTAAGGTGCCAAGGCTTAGTTAAAATTATCTATAATATAAACCCTAAGCTCCATGTCATGCAAGTCGACTAGCAAAACTTCTATCCTAATGAGTGGTATGACCTTATCATCCACTTAATTATCAATGGTGTTTGTACCCTAAGACTTATAAGGGAGCAAAGGAGAGATTTTAGTCTCAAATTAGATCAACCTCATCAATAATGGAGTCTTATATAGAATTAAATTTGAGGGAGTTTACTTAAGATGTGTATCCAAAGAAGAAGCAACTCAAGTCATGACTACCTTCCATGAGAAGCTAGGAACTGGACACCCTTCAGGAAGAACCGCAACTCAAAAAATCCTTAAATCTAGGTAATATTTTCCTACCCTCTTCAAATATGCTCATAATCATGTGAAGGATTGCCATGCATGACATATATTCAACACAAAATAGCCAAAGGTAGCCATGCCTTTGCAACTTGTGATAGTTGACAAACCCTTTGCATAATGGGGGTTGGACTCTATAGGGGTGATCAATCCCAATTATTCTAAAGGTCATAAGTTTGTCCTTACTACTACTGACTATTATATAAGATAGAGTCAAGTTGTTTCCACAAAACATTGTACGGTATAAGAGATAATTAACCTCATGGAAGAAAAAATTTACACAAGATTTAGAACCCCACTCTATTTGGTCTATGATAATGGATTTGAATTCACTTCTATTAAGATGAATAAATGGGCATATGTCAATGGCATCATTCTAAAATTTGCATCTAATCATTATCCCTAAGGGAATATAGTCTCTGAATCTAAAAATTAGAATTTGATGAAGGCTGTCAAGAAGTTTATAGAAGACAAACTAAGAACATAACATAGGCTCCTAAATTATGCACTATGGGCAAATAGGATATGAATTAGATAGGCTCTCAAGGCTTCACCATTATTATTGGTGTATGCCCAAGAACCTATCTTACACATAACCCTCAAATTTCCTACATTTACCTTCATGCAATAGTACATGGAATAAATCCAAGACCTTGCTGCCTCAAGTTTGTTAGCTATTGTTCAGATGGAAGATGCTAGAGACAAATCATTTGTTTAATTTAGTAGACATCAAGAAAAATTTAAAAGGTGGTTTGATAAAGGATCCAAAATTAAAATTTTTAGGCAAAGATACTTAGTCCTCCTCTGGGACAAAGCTTTAGAGTGAAAAGGGAAACAATGTAAATTCACACCTTTGTGGATTGGGCCATATCAAACTTAGAGACATTGGAAAATAAAACCTTTAAAATGAAAGACCTCCAAGGAGTAGAGTTCAGCCTACCCACCAATGGTTAGTACCTCAAACATTAGTTTATTTCTACCCCACCAGGAGTCTTCATGGATTAAAATTTTTAAGATAGTTAGATTAGAGTAGGTAGGCTAGATAGTTTCTTTTCTTGCTTTCCCATCTTATTTTGCTTATACTTATTTTTTCACTTCCTTCTTGTTGCTTTTTGTCATGTATTTTCTTTTACTCGATTGTTCTCTTTTGTTTCCAATAAGTCATGTGGATAGATTAGCTTGATTTTCATGAGATTGCTTAAAATTATAGTGCTTTGAAGTAGGGATATGAATCTTGAAATGATGAACATAGGTTGTCACAAAGCACCATGATGTAAATCAAAGGCAATGGTGTAGATTTATATATAATTTAATTATCATGATGAGTCTTAAGCATAATATTAAATCAAGGTTTGGTTGAAATAAGAATCATTTATGTTAGAATAAAACTTAGGATGTTGAAGCACATTTCATGCTAGCACCTAAAACACATCCTTATCTAGGATAGAGGTTACAACTAAAATTTATTACCCCAAGAGTCAAACACTTGACCAAATCCTTAAAACTAGGCTATATTGGTCCCTAACCTTTTCAAAAGGAGATATACGATAAAAGAGAAGAAATTTATTGAAAAATATATGGAAATAAAAGAAAATTTGATTTAGGTAACCTCCATCAGGGTTATGGACACCTAGTAAGTAGTGGAGCAAGGCCTTGAGTGGGACCAAAGGTATCTTTTTGGGGGCTATGAACACCTGGATATTAGCAGAGCAATGCCCAAGCCTCCCCTGAACTAAGAGAAATTATTCTCAATGGATATAAAAAATGGTCAAAGTTAAGTGTTATGACCAAAGGTATGACTTGGATGTTACCTTCCAAAGTTACAAGACAAATAGTAAGTGTAATCAAAGCACACACTACATGTCTATGTTTCAACATTTTCAGTTTGAAATTTACACATGTCAGGTTTATTCAAACCAAGGTTAGATTTAGACAATGTTGTAGATATAATGGATGAAAGACTTATGAATTGATCAAAACCAAAGCCTTAGGTTCTAACATATTTATATGTTTCCCCTATGAGTCACCATTTGTTGGATCAACATACCCCCACTTTCTTGATTTTGGAAATGGGGGACCCTTATGAATGTTCAATAACATTTAAACCTTGAAATCTTGCTTGAAGGAGTTATTTATTTAGAATTTGAAGATCATCCACTTGAAATGGATATGTTTTATATGGGCTTAATTATATTTTTATGTTTTTTGATCTAACTCTATTAATGTTTTTTGTCTTTGAGGATTGAATTTTAGGTTGCATAAAATAGGCTAGGTTTCCTTTGTAGAATCCCTAAAATTTGAATTAAAATTTTGTGGAAAGATTAATGAGGAAATATACCTTCAAGATTTCTTGAAGTATCCCTTTGAAAAAATCATCTTGGGACACTTTGGCATAAATTAACCTTTTAAAAAAGGAGCCCAAAGTTGATGAGACTTATCTTGCGTGCATCTTCATAGATCCAACAATCCATGGTTCATCATAAGATTTAATCCTACAATGTAAAATAGCTGATGGCTTTCATATTAATTAAAGTTTAAGAAACCAATCAAAAGGGATTCAGAGGACACCATAGCCTAAATATTTGGTCACATGGCTTGAAGAGTATATTTTTGGTTTAAAGAGTAATGTGTGTTTCAACATAACATGATCATAAGGCTTAAGCTTAGGCCCACTGAGTACCTTGGATGATATTAAATTTGATAACCTCATAACCATTTTTTGTTATCTATCAGGATGTTTTTAACATTCATGAGGAAATCAAATTTAAGATAGTCTAAATACCTTAGATGAGCTTAAATTTGATAGCCTCATGCCTATAATTTGACATCTACAAGGATGTTTTTGATGTTCATGAGGACATAAAATTTAAGATGATTTGAATACCTTAGGTGAGCTTAAATTTGATAGCTTCATGCCCATCATTTGATGTCTATGATGATGTTTTTGATGTTCATAAGGACATCAAATTTAAGATACTCTAAATACCTTAGATGAGTTTAAATTGGATAGCCTCATGCCTATCATTTGACGTCTACAAGGATGTTTTTGACATTCTTAATGATGTTAAATTTAAGATAGTCTAAACTTTTAGATCTAGAAAATGGATGTATCTCTTAACCCTCAAAATGACCCTTTCACATTTTTTTTCAACATAGGAGCTTAGTATAATGGATTTAACCTAAGTTTTTATCAAATATTGGGACTTATTTCATGTACATCTTCATATATCTAGTGGTCTATGCTTCATCATAGGATTTGATCTGATGGTGCGACATGACCAAAGAATTTTCAATGAGGATACAACACAACAAAGGTGACTAACCTTAAAAAAATTCATGGATCAGGGTCAATGAGCCACACTCATTCATGGATCTAATCCAACAATGTGAAATAAAGGAAATTTTACATGAACTAACAACTAGGTTTTCAAAATACTTTCACAAGAATAACACAAGAAAATTTATGAATTCACCACATCCACCATTAAAATAAGAAAATCCCTAGATTACCAACATAAAACCATATTCCTTGTTCAATTGAGCCACAATTACATTTAGAAAAGCTAAAAATCACCTTGAGAAGAGCCAAAAGACTTAGTGAAATCATATAGTTGAAAAACAATCAAGCTAGTTGAGGAATTATGGCTGTAATAAGACAAAAATGCTGAGAGGAGGTAGAAGCTTACTTATCAATTGATAGCAAAGGAATACTTTACAAGGATATATAACTAGATGTGAAAGCTTTGATAATGGTTTAAAGAATTGGTTTTAAATATTCTTTATGGTCAAACTCCTGCAACCATTGGCTCCCAAGGAGTAATGAATTACTATAGTTTAAAGGAAGCATGAAGATCTCATGGTAATTTGTATGTTTGGACTTCACCTCACATCTACCAAACCAGAGGTAATCCATTGTGTTGATATCCTAGCTCCTATGTTTATTGATTTTATAATAGATGGAGATTGGATGATTAGGGAGGATACATCAAAGAAGGTTGCCTATATAGCTATAGTAGCTTTTGAAGGCTACTATAAGATTCCTAAGACTCACATAGTCCTCCTTAAAATAAAATAATTTACCAATACGAATGACTTAGATGATATCTTAAGACCATGGTTGAATAGAGGGACTCATGTAATGAAAAATCATAATGGTAAGATCTCAATTGTGCAATTCAGGGAGGGGATAAGGATCACCATGACCTTGTTGAGTAGAGCTTCGGGAGCAGAAATCACATCCTGTGTTGACCCTAGGTGGGTCACCTATATCTATTTTATGGTGGAAGATAAACTAACTCCACCTATTGGAGAATGATAAGTATCCATTTAGGAAGGTAGTTCAATGGGATTAAAAGGAAAACAAGTCAAATTTTCACTATGATGTCTTACTTATTGGATGTATTCATGGCTTCTACCTTCTTCCCTACCATCAATAACTTGTCCCCTCATAACAAGATCACAATTTCTCACGATTATTACAAACTTCACATATTCAAGTGTATAGACTACATGAAATTCATTTGTGATTGCATATATCCACTCTAGTTGGGATAATTACTAGAATCCTAATGCCTAGGGTTCCCTCTCTCATTAGGTAGTTTTTAGAGTCCATAAATGACATATGGCTCTATCTTGATTGTACGGTCATTAGGATTTAAGGAATCTAAACCCATCCCTTTAGATTACCAATGAATTTACCAATCAAACTAGCTGAGAGTGATATTTCTCATTAAATCCTTCAAGGTATAGACTATGTGTACAAGGAAAAGAAGAAAGGAATCCTACATCTCTTCCCATAACTAATAGGGAAGATAATGATTCATGGATGGAAGTAGTTAGATATCTTAGCAAGGAATAAAGAGGCATTATTCTTCTAATTGGATGACCTTAGACATGGGATCCAAAAGACAATGTGCTCTCCCATCTACAATCTGAACAACTACATAAGATCCCTTATGAACATTGATTGGGTCCATATGACCACTTATACATAAAGGCAACCAATTTTGAGGAAGTGTTGGGTAGATTTAAAGGGCATAAATTCAAATTGGAACATAGATTATAGAGGGAAGAAAAACCATGAGGAGAAATGTGGCAAATAAATCTCTTGTAATACCACCTCTTACCTTCCACTTCAGGTCTACCACAAGCATCTCAAGGTCCACCTCTACAATAGCATCAACCTCAGAAATAAGTACCCAAAATTGAGGGACCTAGTGAAAAAGGGATAGAACATAGGCTAGGAGAGGGACCCCTCGAATACCCCCTTCTCCTATGAAATACATTGACATGGTTGCCTTGGATCCTTATGAAACTATGGATGAGTTCTTCAAGGAGCTTGTAGATATATATGGGTTAGACAAGGAAGATAATGATGAAAAATCCATAGTTAAGGTGGCACTAATTAAGGGTCCTCAAGTTGAATTAATAAAAAAAGTCAAGGAGGTTTCCTTAGTTTTGGTCCTTATGACCAAAATAAAAAGGGAGATAGATATGGATTTGGTGCCTATAACCTCCAAGAAGCCCAAGTGGATTCACCCAAAAAGTGAGGTGAATTTGTTTAGTGATTAATTTCCCATATATGGACCCATCATCCTTGACTAGTTCATATCTAGGAGGTTCCAAAAGATACCAATTCAAATGCATTCATGGGTTTTGAAAAACACTACCAATGTTGATGTCAATGATGATATCTAGCCTTGGATCTTAGATATTATTAAGGAGCAATAAGAGAGGAAAATGATTGAGGTTGTTAGGGAAAGTAGCAAGAGAATGAAAGAACCAGGTTAATTAACAAGAGTTAGTCTCAAAACACTAGAGGTTTCAAGGATTTTGGAAGTAGATACCAAGGTGTAATTCAACCCTAATACAGTTACACTTGATAAGGTTACCACAAAGAAGACAACAATTGGAATTGAATAAATCACTCTCTAAAGAGTGGAATCATTTATGGGACTCACTCCAATCCAAGTCTAGGCAATAAGATAGCATCCCATTCATCAAGAAGATATTACAAGTATGGTGCAACCCTAGTCAGTAATGGCTATGGTGGGAATTTAGGGAATGAAGCTAAAGATCTTGAACTTGGAGAAGGATAAGAAGGACATAGAGGCACAAGTATCATTATCAATTCTAGAATACCTATTGAGCATGTTAAATAAGTACCTCCTAAATAACTTTGAGCAATTAAAGGATATCAAATTCATTATAAATACCTTGTAACTTCAAGACAAGAGGGCATAAACATTGATACAATAGTGTCAATAAACTAAAGACTAGGTAATAGAGTTTATTAGAGTGCACATCATAAATTAACCCATAGATTTCAAAATCATTAAATAAAGGTAATTTTATGTTATTTAAAGGATCCTAGTGGATTAAATACAAGAATTAAGATCATGGTAAAATAGGACTAATGACTTTATGGAGGAAGATAAGGACTTGGTGTGTAGAATTAAGAAGTTTTTAGGAGCCCAATTGATAACCCATTCTCAGCCTACTACCACTGGCATAATGCATGATATGGAGTTCCAAAATAGAGTTCAAGCCTTCATCCAAGCAATCAGGGTTAAAAACTAGGGCCAATCTAACATAGATAATTCTAATTTCCTTAATATCATCCTCAAAACATGGGAGTGGATTATAGAGGTAAGGTGCTTACAAGAGGTCACTATCAAAAGTTACAAAGAATATGATACTTTGGTTAAACAATAAGAAGAGAGACTAATGAAGCCTGTAGTGGATTTTGAAGTAATCAAAGAACAATACACTAGGGTGAAATACTTTATTCAGCCTAAGTGATCAAAGTGGGGGTGGATCACTAGCTCAAGACCAAAGTTAGGATTATTCTTCTGTAAAATGTATATTCTAGTTTGTTAGCATATATTAATATTTTGATCTAGTAGGTGCTTGAAGGCCATATATACTATAAAGTTCTTTGTAAAAAGATAGTTTTCTTTACCTCTTGTAAAGGTTTGAAGGAAATATGATCAATGCACTGCCTATACAATCTATAAATAAGAGGGTGTTACCATTTGTAAAGGTGAGAGGATTTTGAGAAATTTTATACTAGAGCAATTAATACAATCTGAATTTTGAAAAGATTGTGTAGGTTGTGTTATATTATTTTTGATTTCTCTCAATTGTTGGTGGATGTCTTAAATTTGAATAGTTCTTGAATACATGAGTTATATTCCATGTTCATGGGGTTTCTAGTTTGTGATTTGCTAGACTAGTTGAAGGATTCTATGTGTACTTCTTTTTATTTTCTCTGCATTTGAATGTTCTTATAAAATTTAGATTAACATAGCAAAATATTTAAGTAATCTTGAATTTTACTCATGATTCATATATTTTCCTTTGAATCTTTCATGATTTATGATGAAGCTTGGGCTTATGCTATGTTGCATCACAATTGGTTAAATATATACTCAAATTTAATAGGACATTGTCATTATGTTTGATATTAATGCTTGAAATCACATTTCTTCACTGCCTTACCCTACCTTTTTCTTCTTTTTATCAATACTCACTTTACCTTAAGATCATTGTAAATATTAACTTAGATTAACTTAGAGATAGAAACCTTGATCAATAAGACTACAAAACTACAAATAATTTAGACCCTAATGACTCCCAACCACCATATCAAACAAATTTTGTGGGCAATTCTCATACTTTGCTGACTATTCCACCACAAACATACTATTTGTCACAAACTACAACTCATGCCATGGATTTTTGTAATCCTAAAATGAGAAGTATTCATTAACACTAAGGACCACTTTATCAAGTAATTGGAAGCGTCAATAGTATACACAAAATATTTTTAAACTTTATCATTTATTGATACTTTTTCTCATGTATGAACCTACGAAGTTTAAATTTATCTAAGTGAAAGCCTTAAAGGTTGCATCAAGAAAGCTATGGGTAGACCTTTAGTGTTTTCAAATATTATTGGTCCCTATAACATTACTTAAACCCTCTAAAATTAACTTATATCCAACTCCCTAAGTAATACAAACCCCATTTACACATTTACCTAAGCATTTTTCATTTCAAATAGCCCTTAAGTAAGAAAAATCCCTCTTTTCCTACATAGTCAGATAGATTGATCTTGTTATAAAGGATTAAGTGCACATTGCATAACCAAGTCAGCCTATCCAACTTAGTTTGAGGCCTAAAATTAACTTTTTATAGTTAAATGTATCAATTTAGATGATCTTATCAGCTAAAATTATATAAGGGATTAAGGATTATCCATTACTATAAATACAATACTCATTTCAATCCAATAAAAGGGAACAATAATTTTCACTTTTCTACATATTATAAATCTACTAATTCTATACTTGAGTCATTTATTAGGTTTTTTCCTTTGAAAGAAGATATCTTGTCTTGTCATAAAGTCTTAGATGTAAAGTAGGAGTATTTTGGCCTAGAGATAAATTTTTATAGTAATATCCTTACAAATCCATAAAAGCTCTTGAAAATCACCATGTGCAAGGGAGAGATTGAGGCACAATAGGTTTATCCAAAATTAAGTATTTCTAACTTTATTCTTTCATTATGTAGATAAATATTAACAAAAGTACTATGCTGAATGTTTTACTCCTTGCTTAGTTTACCTCTATATTAGATTGAGTAGAGTTTCCTTTACTTGAATTATTTTTGTGTGTTTAACTATCCCACTTTGTGCCACAAGCTTAGGTGAGAAATAGATTAGTTTATTTCATTTCATGTATTATAGACCTATCTAGGGTTATTGTGTAGTGATACTTGATTAGAGGGTTTATAACCCTCTCTTATAGTGTTTTGTGATAAAATATCCCTTAAGTAGGTTTAGTAGATCCATATTGGTAATGTATTAGATATAAATATCTATGAAATGATTTTTTTTGTGAGATTACCCTCTCTAAGCTTAGAATTCATTAGGTAGGATAATTCATATATCTATCTTGATTTGTTATATACATTTTGGTGAACTTGAAGTGCATCTAACCCTTGAATTTTTTTATTAAAATCTATTAGATCAAACTTGTCAATATATTTTCACCTTATATGTGTAGGTTTCTTCTTCAATAAACTAGATCACACTAGTCGATCTAGTGTTTTTACTCTATCTATAGATCTAGGGTTTCCAATAAACTAGGTCACATTAGTTGACCTAGGTTCACCAAACCCATACAAGTTTATTCCTTAGTCAGTTAGATTGTGTTGGTTGATCTAGACAGTTTTTTGTCACAAATTGAGGGTTTTCAGTTAGCTAAGTTGTACTAGTCAACTTAGTTTTGTCCTCTATTTGTAGCATTCAAATTTTGGTATATTGCATCATGTTGGACAACTCAATCATTTTCTTGATTTCTACATTTGACTTATAGTTAAATAAGTTAAGCTTTTTTTTATCTTGTTTAATTATGTATTATTTACATTTTTAAGTATACAAAATAGATCATGCTGGTCAATTTAGTTTTACATTGCTATTTCTAGTTTATCATTTTTATTAAGATTAAGTCAACCTAGTTAACTTTATTTAATTATAGTGTTTTTATCTTTCTTCATCTATATGACCAAATCTCGTTTGGATGATCTAATCACTATAATTTCATCATTCTCAACAATATAATTATATCGACCTAGTCAATCTTGTTTGATTTTCTAGGTTCATTCTTAATAGCTTACTATTTTAGTATTATCCATTTTAATAAATTTTGAAATTCTTGATATTCTATTAAAATAGTTAAAATATCAAAATTACCTTACTAATTTCATAAGTTTTTAGTCTTGTCAAATTTTAAGCACATAGTAGATTAAATTGAAGTAGTTGATTTAGTTATGTGTTTGTGTTTTCTACCCAAAAATAAATCAACCTAGATGATTTATATTATTTTGGGAATGTTTTCACAAAAGACTATTTCAACTAGCATTGAATATATTCTATTTGATTTTCTCAACTAGATCAACCTACTCAATCTTGTTCTTTGTGTTTTATTTTTAGCATAAGAAAATGTAATTAACCTCTATTTTCATAGTAATTATATCACATTTATTTTGAAAAGATTTGGCTTCCTATTTTTTTAATAAATTACAACTTGGTTTTCTATAACTTAGTGCCTTTATTTTCACTTTGACTAGATTTCCCTAGAAACCATTTAATGATAGTTTTAAAAATAATTAGCTACTATCATGAAGGGATATGTAAAATTATGTTTACAGTCCTTATCTATCATTTATAGATATTATATAATGAGGGCTTGACCCAATACTCATATCCATAATATAGATCTAAACACTATATTTAGTTTCCACTTAGCTCATAGTATTTTAGAAACACCTTAGATTTCCCTTTGAATTGAACCTTACAAATTCATCCCTCTGTGTGATCTTGTAGTTCATCTATTAGTGGTTAGTGTTGAGAATTTAACTCTAACTTACCATTTAAATTAGTTTTATTAAGTTATGGGAATGTTACTTCTCCATATTTAGTGATCTAAAACATTGGGCCATTATTGTCCAATGAGCAAACAAGTGTATTTGAAATCCTACTCTATCAAACAAAACCTTTTAGCACAACTTCCTAATCTTCATTTTTAGATAAATTAGTTAGCATTAGTATTTAAAGTTACAATTTTTAGTTTTTTCTTGCTACTCTATGTTGTATTGTAGACTTTATTATCTAGTGTTGATATAATTATGTGTTGTGTGCCTTAACTAGATCAACCAACCTGATCTAGTTAACTATGTGTGAACAAACTACATTGAACAACAGGTCTCAGTATTATATATTTTATTTTATATACTTATATTTTTAAACTATATATTTTAGCTCTTAAATAGTTAATTTTTTATACTTATATAACCAAAATAGTTATCTCAATTTAGTAAGCCATCTATCTTTCCCTTCCTATACTGTTAAATTGATAAGCTTAATTTATAAAGCTATATATCTTTTCTCTCTTATACAAATAAGTTAAACATCTTGATTTAATAGGATATATACTATTATATTTCTTGTTTTTTCAACTCGATTGACTAGCTTGACCCCTTAGGTTTCCTAACTTTTATATATTTTTTATCTACCTAACTAGGTTAACTAGCACAACACAATAGGTTTTTAGCCTATTAAGTTTTAATATCTGGCCAAACCAAGATGATTATGTATTTTTTTAGTAGGTGTCTAACTTATTTTCCTTTATTGATACCTTATTGATTTTCTTATTTTTTACTTTCATCATGTAATACATGTTTGATCAAACTGAGTAGTAAAATAATACTAACATGATGAGTTTTAATGCTCATAAAACTTCTAATTCACATTCACCCTATAATGCATTATAAAATGTTGATATTAAAAACATACATGTTACTACTAGAACCACCAACTAAGGGTCTCCTTCATCTTATACCCTTAATCCTCTTATCATATCTACAATAGAGGATGATAATGATCTTGAATATGATACTTAAATGAACTTATTCATCAATGAAAATCCCTCAACATCATGTAAGGATCCTATGAAAATATATAACCTCATTATGGGATCTCACATTAGGTGTTCCCCTTAACCTACACCTACTTTTATTATAGGGCTTGGGGTAATTAACCTTTCAATTTCTTCCATGCCTTCCTCTTCTTCCATGGCTTCATATTATAGCATGTATTTCTCTTCCATGCATTATTCATCAACCATTCCCACCATTACCATAAAAAAGGTGTGCATTTCCTTTAGTGGGACTACCCAAAATGTCTACATTAATACCTAAATTAATACAACTACCAATTCATCTCAAACTACTAGTGCCTCTCACACCGCTAATATATCTCATACCACTAGTGCAACACATGTTATTCCACTATTAATACTAACCAAAATTTATTAAAAGCCTTCAACCAATTTTTTAATTTTAAAACTAAGAGTGTTAATCATGTCATGCAAATTAAAAACCAATTACAACACTTTTAAAATCATCATCAACCTATTAAATATGGAGTACAAAATCTTAATGCCCCCTACCACCCCTCCCCCCTCCCACACACACTTAGAGATGCACATGGTAACATTATACCCCAACCATAAATTCCTAACAAGGCTATTAAAATTTTACAAAATGAACCCTTAGTTCTTCATAATGACATAAGTGTCATAATTTCTATTATCACTAGTAATGGATCCATCGATCTTGATTTGTATTTGAAAGATTTTGAAAACTCATAAAAAGATTGGATTAAACTTAATACCTTTCCCATCACCAAGATATTAGTTAAAAACCATTTTAGGTGATGCTTTAGACTATTATAATCAACTTCATACCCATACCATATGTAATTTAGAAGACTTAGTTAATTCATTGGTTCAATAATTTCAAACTAATGACCTTATTGAAAATAATTTAGCTCATGTTATCAACTATAAACAATCAAAATCAGAAACAACCCAGGTATTCATTTAATAATGGGAGGCCTTATCCAATAAAACTAAACATAACATGTTAGAAGATAGTATTTCCCATTTTTTCACTAATTATCTTCACCTTAAATTATATTATTATGGTAAGAGTCTTTCTCCAAAATCTTTAGAAGAATCCATCAACTAAGACAAATGTTAATATTTTATCATAAGAAAATGTGAGCTTCACATCCTCCCATCATAACTTGACTGATTATGAATGATAATAATAGACATGATACCAATCACGATGTGATGACTACCCATGATTCCATAAATATTATTCATTTTAATACCCCAAGTGGTTCCAATGATGATATTATTTCACAACCACTTTCAAATAATCCTTTATCACATCCTAGTTCTACATTTTCCCAAGTGAATAATGTAAATGTTCATAAACCACTTTCTTTTGAAAATATTTAAAAGTATCTT
Organism: Torreya grandis; assembly: GCA_037957365.1. Taxonomy (NCBI): domain Eukaryota; kingdom Viridiplantae; phylum Streptophyta; class Pinopsida; order Cupressales; family Taxaceae; genus Torreya; species Torreya grandis. Next base: position 421,731 of record JARHVA010007527.1, on the reverse strand, counting down.
CCTAGGTCCTCACCATGAGATCATGATCCTACATGCCCTACTATATATTGGTATGATCCAGACAAAATTTATTGGGATCATAAAAATTGGGGCAATTCTCATGAAACGTGTCTCCAACTAAGAACCTTTTTTATTGAATATCTTCTTGATCCTAATTTTGTTCACGAAAATCTGATATGTGAGTGCTAAAAAGATTATGAAGTGGTATCTAAGGTACATAAAACCAAAACTAAACATGAATCCCTTAATCAAGATAATTATTGTCTTTATATTTATAAGGATTCTCTTCCTAATCATTAATTTCATACTACCCAACTTCCCATTATGAATAATGTCAAAATTTATGTTGATCCTAATTCTATCACTAATGATGAGAATTTTTTCAACATGAATAATATGATGAGATTAGTCTCTTATATTGATCTTTATATAATTTTTAACTATAAAAATTTATAACTTTTTGTACTATTCAATATTCTTACCATCTCATTTTTTAGAATTGGGGCACATGGAAATGATTCCACTAACTAATTTAACAACACAACCTATTCTTATATCTACTAAACCATATGTGTCCAATAAAAAGAGACATTTAGATACCACCTCACTTTTTATCGATACAAATTCTAATCCTCAACTATCAACCATTTCTTCTTAAACCAAATTAACTCACTCATAAATTCCAAAAGAACCAAACTTTGATTTAATTACATTATCAAAAACATTGTCAAAATCAATGTAATCAGACCCACTTAACCAACCCATATTAATTAATTACAAATAAACTACCCCTCATGAACATCACTTTAAATACACATCTTATACCCCTTCAAAGGATTTTGTTCAACATTATGCACCTTAATCTAATAAAATTATAACTGAATATGATGAATGGGATCCTCTAATCAAATTATCTTGTATCCTATCTAAAATTCCTTTTGTATAAATTATGAGAACTTATCCTCATCATCATAATTTTCTAATTCAACTCTTATTTGAAATTAACATCTTTTATCTCCAACATAAATGGAAATAAGCTACTTTGTCTAGGTCTAAAGATATAATATCATTTATAAGTGTGAAGAAATGTCTATCCACATCGATAAAAATGTAGATACTTTTCTTTCATTCAAATTTCTTATCATTTAAATTATTCCCAATGAAATATTACTTCATGTACATGATCTTCCATTATTAATTACTATTAAAATAGATGATATAGAAGTCAAATGTGCACTCATTAATGAAGTTTATCACAATTGCATTACCTCCCTATACTTATAAAATACTTGAGTATTCCAAATGTAATTTTAAAACTACTCAAAGTACATGCCAAGGATATGATATGACATAAATGCCTCCTCTAGCTAATTTTTAGCTTTTTATCATAGCTCCCCTTATCATAGTTTACACCAATTTCATGATATTTAGTTTTTCATTATCATATAAAATTTTACGTGGCCTTTCTTGGACACATTACATGAGAGATGTTGTTTCGTCATAATGCCAATATATGAAATTTACTTATAATGGTGTTATCTAGAAGATTCTAGGACACACAAATCCTTAGACTTTTGAATAATTTAAATAATTTAGAGTTTTAAAAATACTTACCCTTGAACCTTTACCTAGTATTCCTTTTCATGAGTCTCAGTGCTTTAATTATCCCATCAACTCTACTAGAGGTTATAATTGTCACCCTGAGATAATAGGAAATATACCAACTAATATCTTAGATTTTGATGATGATGATGAACCTAATGAGATAAATTTGAAAATAAAAAATAGTAATTTCTCTCCTCATATATTTTCTCAATTACCTCCTTATTTATAACCTTAGTCTCATCAAAAACCAACAAATGAAATTCATGACACTCTAAGAAAGAATAAAACTACATTCATCATTATTATTTAACAAATAAAATTATCAATGCTTTCACTATTGATATTTACACTCTTGATTATTATGATGGATACTCTTTAGATGACCCCCTTTTTTATTATATTTGATCAAGTTAAAAATGTAGAAATACTTAGATATTTTTCTTCCTTACAACATGATTTTAATTTTATTAATGTAGTTCCCTATACTTTTATTGTAACTGACATTAGTCTTATTTCACTTAATGTTCACAAGTCTGAGATGGAACACACATGCACTACTTATAACTTAGTCATTGTCAAGACTCTTCAAAATATGCTTCTTTATCATGCCATGATAGGACCATATCAGTTCATTAGATTTTTTTATCCTTAGAGTGTGTTCCCTCTTAAGATGTCAGATACATTATGCTGACATACCTGGAGATCATATCTTGTAGATGTTAAACCTAGTCTTGATCCTAATCCAATTTATCCTCATATTGGTGAAGTCATACTAACTTTGCCTAATATTGATCCTATACTTACAAGATGGGTAAATAATTCATATCATGATTTACATAATGTTTTTGGTCATTCTACCAAGGATTATGGTGCCCATAAATGATTCTTAGCACAACAATAGGCCTCAGGTTCTACTCCCACAATAGATAGTTTTCCTCCATAGTTAGTTACTTTTAAACACACTTATTATGTTTGGAATAATTCTAACCCACATCATATAGATATATGTATAGTTATATAGCATCACTTTCATAATTTTCCATGGGCTACACCATCACCTTCTCAACAACACACTCTAGGTTATTCATGGACAAAGACTCAACCTTCTCCACAACATCCCTTCTCTTATAGATTTGAGGATATATATCATAGTGTAAGTTCATTTCCTCACATTAATTACCCATTTTAGGATATTCCATATGAGCATTAATATTCCTCTATCATACCCACTTTCTCCATAGAGATAGTATGCTAGGATGTCTTTACATGACTATCTATGAAGATTTATGAGAATTTGAATAGAGTTAGATTACACTTACATCATGACTTATTTGATGTTATGTATGATTTATGTCTTGAAATTTATTTTCACTTGTGATGACATCATGCTATTTTATCACATTATTTATAACACTTATATATTATTTAGATTTAATATTTTCACTACTACATTGATGAATGCACTATGATATCTATATGTCATGTCTTGTTCATTAATTTTAAAAAAAAATCAAGTTACTTTGTTACTTAGTTTTAACATATTTTATTTTAACCTCTATTAAAAAATGATTTATCTTTACATATATTTTTATGTTAGATCATTGGTATGAATAGAATAGATATTATTCTAATAGTTCTTAACCCACACCCTGCATTATCTTATTAATTATACCTTATGGTCACCTACCAAACATATTTTTCATTATATAATCTCTTACATAGATCTCTATAAATCCTCATTTTTCATTTTTATATCCCTTCATATTAAGTACACATATGGTTAGTCTTAATATTACATACATACTTGTGGGAAAACCTAACTATTTAAAACCTAATAGAGTCCCTAAGTACTTTGTATCTTGTAACCAAACTATAAATCTTATATGTGTTCATTACTTCCATCACTAATGTTTATTATTTTGAATAATCGATAAAAAGTAAAAATTCAAATCATTTAAATGAAAGGAAATGATTAAAAGGTAATCATAAATTCAAAAGTCAAAATTATACCAAAATATGTGATTCTTATTTTAGCACATATATTATTTAATATGAAGATAAAACTCTACGTTTGGATTGATGATAGATCCAAGGCCCAGTAATTAGTGGTAAGCTAGTAGATTAGGATAAGAGGTCTCATTATAATATATAGTGTTACCTACTTTATAATGCAAGTAAATAATCTTCATAGTAGACTAATGAATTTATAATGAGTCCTGAAGAATGGGGAACATGTCATGGGAAGGTGGGCCCATTTTAATTTTATTTTCAATATCAAATTCATGAGGTAATGTAAGTACTTCATTTACTAGCCAAAAAAATTATGTCTACTAGGGCAAGTATCTTATGTATCTGTTGACTAATAAATCCTTAGCACTTTACTATTTACTTCATATGTCTCATGCCTATTAAATATTATTACAATCCTTATTAATGATTTTTCATCTTTTTTTCCATCATAAAATTACCAATATTATTTCTTGATGAATATCACTTTTTAGTTGACCATACCTCTTTGGTTCTCCTTTTCTAAGTTGAAATATAAGACCTTGGGTAGGATGAAACCTTCCTCACAAAAATTATCTTATCTCTTATAACCCATTTCCATTTTATTGGTTCCCCATTTGTGAGGTGTAGTATAACATTATAAATAGGACTTGGATTTCCTCACAAGGTATAATTGTATCTTAAAAAACTACATATTGTGTTTTGTAAAAATAATAACTATAATCTTGACACTATTGACTAACACAAACCTTAATATTAGTTTATAATTCATACTCTAATTTTTATTTTCACATAATTATTGTACTTTATTCACTTATATATTTTTTTTCTTACTTGTTTATGTAGGTTTTATTCACACTAAGGAAACTTACAGAGGTACCCTTTAACATTTTATGACCAATGAATCAAGATTCACTCTAGGGCATGAGTTATGAGGTATTTAATTTTGTAAATAAATTTATGGTGGAATAGCAATGAACAATTAGTTATTTACCTTTTATGGTTTAGGTGTAAGAGATCTAAAATAAACCAAAAGTCTACTTTAGATGGTTGGGTGGAGATTAATCTAAGGTGTGCCTGATCAAAAAGTGAAAAAAAGGGAAAGGTAAGTTAGAAAAGAAGGTTTGTAGATCAAATATAGATGAAACCATTCAATATTGGAACTTTTACTATAGGCTAAACAAATTAATAAGAACCATTACTTAATGCAAGTTACTATTGGCCCAAAAAACAAACAAACATAGTTATGACTCAAAGGAAATAACACACATTAAACTTTAATGTTTATAACCAAAGGTTTTTACCAATGTAGGGTTATAGTTGCACTTATTCAAATGGAGATTATGATTATTAAATAAAAGAGTACTCAAATTAGTGATAACACAACTTGAATAATTATATTGAAAGAAACATAACCCATATACTAAATTACCAGAATAACAAAACTTCTTCAATGAAATGTAGAATTTGGTAAAGAACAAAGATTTGTACATCAAAATGAACTTACATAACAATCCTTAAAATTTTATTATTCACCTTAATAGCCAAAATTATCCTCTTTTTAGAATTATTGGGATATAATTGTATATAAGGTTTTGATGCGGATGTCTTGTCTCTTAATAAAAGTCCAAATTCACACTATCTAATAATAAATTGTATGTCAGAACTCATGCATATTATCCATGTTTAAAATGTGATTATAAATAATACCTTTTGATAAAAGAATTGTAGAAAATAACATGGTCCAAAATAAAATTTTATTATAACTAAAACATGCACTCATATCAAAATCTACCTATTATGTGGCAAAACTTGGAGGTAGAACTTGCATGCTCACTAAAGTTCTTAAGGTTATAGTTGTAACTTGAAATATAGCTTGAGTGTGAATTTTTATTGAAGACACACCATCTAGATTTTTTACTAGAGTTGCCACTAATGTAGTTGTGGTGATGATTGTGGAAAGTGGTACATAAGCTAGCCTAATCTATGTTTATACCAATGTATACTTTAGGGGATGATACTAAGTGCCTTGAAGAGGTGATAGTGGTGCCCCTACTATTGAAGTTGATTTTGTATGCCTTTATTTATGATAATAAATAATGGTTGATTTAAAATCAATATCAATAGTTTAAAAATCAAGCAAAGACCATTTGAACAATTGTGGAAACTTTTCCATCATATTCTTATCCATGGTCGATGCATCTCTAACCTTAACATAGAGTGTATTTATCCCTATCATCATGTCTCTAGTAAAATTTACTAATTTCATGATCTATTCATTAGTTATGTAAGTTGTTCCCTTAATTTTTCCTCAAAATCTATCAGCTACAACTCAAAGGAAGTTCTAAAAAATGGACATAGGAACTAACTACCTAAGAGGAGTCCTCACATCAGTGACCCTAATGTCCTTCAAAATAAAGACCATCTCTCTCTTGACCTAAAAATTTGTACACTATATTTTGCATCTTTTGATGCCAATCAAGCAAGTTATCCCTCTTAGAGGCTATGTAATTTTAGGCCCATGCATCTTTTGGTGTTGTTATTAAATTTTAATAGGCATATACATTTTTTATTATCACTTGGACTGAGAAGTGGAGATTAACATCCATATCCATCATTTACTTAAATAATTGTAGTATATACCCCCACTTAGGTTGTGATCTTTCTTTTACAAACCTTATTAATTGAATAACATTGCATAAATTTTTAGTTACACCATGTACACTATCTATAATTTCTTTTGGAGCTTGAATAGTGTTCCTCTCTTATGACCTTTGTATAGAATAGTCATAGATTTTAAACATCTACTTTATTATTCCCTAGTAACATATACAAAATTAAAGGGATACTTCATATATTAATTAGGCTAGAGGGGTTTGTCTTCCTCATTTTTGCCAAAGAGAATATATGTTCTCTCTATTCTAATTCAACATGTTCTCCCTCTACAATCAAATTTTTCCTCTTGACCTTCTTCAAGGTGTTTATTTGCTTATCAAAATGTAATTCAACCATTAGTTACTCAATAATCACTAAGTCTTATCTACCTACCTCCTCTTTTTGTAGTTTTTAAATCCACAAGGGGACATTTAAAACAATTTGATTCTTAATTTGATATATGGATGAAAGAGTAGAAGGAGATTTTATTGAACACACCTATCTACTAAGAGGTGGGTGAATTAGTAGATCTCAAAACTAATTCCTTAAAAATTTTAAAATGAATTTTAAACAAATGTAAACTTAAAGAAAAAATAAATATTCACATGCACAAAATCAAAGCTCATAATACTAGATTTATACATGGAAACCCAAAGGGAGAAACCATGGCAAGAATGTTGCTAGAATCTATTATTCTAATCCAACCTCATAATAATTTCTTACACTAACTGAACCTCACTGGTTACATTCTAGAACACCAATCCTAAGGATACAACCATCCCCTATTTTGAGCACCAACTTTTAATGACCTCACTAATCATATATTTAAGGGATATAAGCCTAAGGAGACACCAATCCCATAACTAAGCACTAACTCAACCTCACTGATGGCACCAACCAAATAGTTGTGTGAAGATATAACTCCATCTATTTAAAAATAGATTTAAATTAGAATCTAGGTCTATTCTACAACTTCTCATGCTTTTCACAAAACTTGTATGTGAATTCTTCTTCATAGTCTCTCTTTTTATGTCTAGATTCTTCTATTCAACACATTGCCTAATTCCCTTTTTACCCCCTTTTTTCTATGTCTAAATATACCTAATTGACATACTACATGACTCCTTTTTGTTTCTCAATTTTTCTAATTAATACACTATATGGATCTCATATTTGATTATCTCATTAAAAAAACTTAGATGTGTCTCTTTAATTTATACATTTTGCATTCATTGCTTGTCTTTTCTCATTAGAAGAAAATGACTATTTTTCTTCCATTCTCTGAGCCTCTTCAACTTCTACCATTATGACTTCATAAACAACATTCACGTAATTATAATGAATATATGATTAATCATTTTTTTTAGAGTTATTCAAAAACATGATTGTTGATTTTCTTCAATTGTCAGGCTAGATTTTTGTAAATACCTCACTTTTTTAGTTATTTGAATGTTTTTCCTTACTTATCACATTAGTTAAGTATTCAGATCCTTATACCATCTCACTATATCCTAAGTTTTTGGAATGCTTTCACTTCATTATATCTTGCAAGACATGCCTAGAATTTAAATCTACCAATATGCCATTAACCTTTGAGTACCTTTAAACTTTTGATTCACTCACTGTATTGGATATTCTCAGTCCTAGCTTCCATGCATTGTTGGATCATTAAAGATGCATTGTCTTTGCATTGAATAGGTTTTTATCCTTTGGTATGTTAACCTAATCTCATTTTCTTTAGCATTTATGTATTGATTTTTCTCCTTTGATCTATTCATACTTGCTCAAACTTTAACTCACCTTGATCCTTCAACACTTTTGAAAATGCCCTATGAGACTCCACACTTATCCTTTGGTAATGTTGCAAGTCACCTATATTTATTTCAAAATATCCTTTTAAAACTTTGAAAGAGTCCATTCCATCTGAAAGTATCCTTTGGGAGCTTTGTAAGTGTCCTCTCCATCCAAAAGTATCCTTCAAGAACTTTTTAAGCGTCCACCTGCCTTAGACAAATTATCCAAAATAATTCATCAATGCCCTTCTTATGAAATTATCCTTTAGGACTTCTATAAGTGACCTATTTATTACTTTTGTTTGGATCACATGTCCTTAAAATATTTATAAAATTACAATTCAAAATTTTATTTTGGGTCACATTCCCTTTGGAACTTTGGTAAAGTACCCTTCAGTATTTTTGTTTGAGTCACATGCCCTTCAGAATTTTAGCAAAGTACCCTTCAAAAAATTTGAATGGTTCACTTACTCTTCAACATTTTGAAAATATCCCTTCAGAACTTTTGTAAAGTACCCTTCAAAAAATTTTAATGGTTCACTTACCCTTTGGCATTTTTGAAAAGATCCCTTCAAAAGCTTTGAATGATTCACTTACCCTTCAGAACTTTTGTTTGGGACAATTTTTTTGATAAAGACTTATCCATTTTTTTGAAATAATTCACCAAACAACTTTCTCTGAAAGAATTCCAAATTTTCATCATCTCCTTCAAAAACTCTGTTGCAGACATTCTATCTAACAAAGCCTAAACCATTTTCCCAAAAGATTTTACCAAACCACTTTCTCTGAAAGAATTCCCTAGACAAATGCAAAGGTATAAAATCAACTATGGAAACTTAGTAGACTTTTAGCTAAAGAACAACCTTATGAATTTGTAACATTTTATCTACTCATCCTTATGACTTAGAACATAGACCATAAATAGATATATGCAAATGTTGTTAACATCCACCTGTGTACTTAGCCATATCTGTCAAGATAACTATGTGAGCAAAGGCATTCATATGACTATTATTTTATTTTCATAGTCATTTAAAGTACACCAACATCTCCATGGGGATCTACAACAAGTATATTAAACTCAACACCTTTGTCATTATTGCTTGAAATTACATTCTTCATTTGGCATCAATGACAAACCTTCATACATCAATGAATATGTCCGAAAATCTACCCCTTTGTCATTGATGGAAAAAAAATCCTCTGTAAAGTATCACAATCTTTGTTTTGTACCTATTTATTTCTCTTTTCTCCCCCCTTTGGAATTAATGACAAAGCATCTTTGACACAAAGTCAACTAGCTCCACTTGAAGTTCACTTCTTCAAGTATGACATTGTTCTGATCCTCAAACCTATAAAATAAGAATAATTTATGAGAAGCTCCCCCTTTAGGCCATGAAAAATTTTTATAAACTCTTCTTCTTCTAGGAGTTAGTGACATTCCTTCTATACTCCCCCTAGAGACATGCCTGATCACTAAGAACTAGTGATGTGGTGTAGGAGCTACAACTCCCAATGGTTGTCTCAAATTTTCAAATTTGTCCTTAGGAAAAGGTTTAGTGAATATGTTTGTAATTTTATATTTTGTTAGAATATATTAAATTTTTACCTCTTGATCACCAACCTTATCTCTAATAAAGTGATACTTGATTTATATGTGCTTTGTTTGGACTAAATCACTAGATTCTTGGATATATTTATAGCACTTGAATTGTCACACAGAATGGGAATTGGTCCTTTTAAATCCACTTCAATATATTTTAGAGATTGCTTCATCCACAAAACTTTAGTGGAACATGCCACTACTACAACATATTCTAATTCTATTGTAGATAGTGTAACTAACTCTTGTTTTTTACTCAGCCATGAAACAAATTTGTTACCAAGGAAGAATGCACCACCACTAGTACTTTTTCTATCATTTGTGCTTCCTACCAAATCAACATCTATGTATGTTTTCAAAGTAAAATCATCACTTGAAGGATACCATAAGCCATAGTCTATTGTACTTTTGATATATCTAAGATTATCTTTACTATATTTACATGTGTTTCTTTTGGTGTAGCCTAGAATCTAGAAAATATAAATATAACTTACATGATGTCTAGTCTTGATGTAGTGAGATAAAACAAACTACCAATCATATACCTATGAATTATATGATTCACTTTAGGATATTCATCACCTTTTCTTAGTTTACATCTAGTTATCATGGGAGTGCTAACTAGTCTACTATCCTCCATACCAAATTTATTGATCATCTCCTTTGCATACTTGGTTTAGGATATGAATATCCCTTCTTTGGATTATGTAACCTATAGACAAAAAAAAAAGAAAGGTTTCCCAGCATGTACATTTCAAACTCCTTTTTCATTTGATATGAAAATTCTTTGCACATATTATTGTTACTGCCACTAAAAATGATGTCATCAACATAGACAACTATGATTAACATATGTCCATTTTTAGACTTATCATATAATTTATTGTCTACACATCCTTTGATAAATCATTTTTGTTGAAAATATTGATCCAACCTTGAATACCATGTTCTAAGTGTTTATTTTAGACCATATAATGCTTTCTTTAGTTTGAACATAGTCTTTTTCATCTATCAGTTGAAAACCTTTAAGTTGTTCAATATAAACTTCTTATTCTAATGTTTCATTAAAGAAAGTTGACATAACATCCATTTGATAGATTTTGAACTTCTTAAAGATTAATAATAATAAAAACATTCTGATGGATTTGAATCTTGCCACTAGGGCAAATGTCTCCTCAAAGACTATTCCTTCTACCTGAGCATATTCTTTGTAAACAAATCTAGCTTTGTTTCTTGCAATAGCTCCATCTTCATTTGAGTTGTTTTTAAATACCCATTTTGTGCCTATAACATTATTATATGTGGGTCTTGGAACTAGCTACCAGGTTTTGTTCTTTTCTATTTGACTTAGTTCCTCATCCATGGCCTTTTTCCAATTCTCATCTTTGCTACCCTCAACATAGCTTTTGGGTTCAATTTTAGATATTAAAAAAAAAATTTACCTATTCTTTGCTCATTTTTTCCCTTCTCCTAATTTGAACTCCTTAATTCATGTTATCAATGATCTACTCCTTAAGATGATCCTTTTGAACAAACCTTGAGGGTGCCTTTTCAATCCTCTTTATCTCTTCTTCTTTTAGTTCTTCAATTCTGATCTCCTTTACAGGTTTAGTTTCTTCTTTGAGGATCTCTTCAACTTTAACATGGATGATCTCCACTAGCTTATGCAGTCCTTTTTTGTAGCAAGCATAGGATTTGTTATGGGTAGAATAAACAAGGAATATTCCCTCATCACATCTTGACTCAAAATTGCCTAGATTTTTCTCCTTCAAATGTAGCATTTGATTCCAAACACTTTGAAATACTTGACTAAAGAAAGTTTTCCATACCATAGTTCATATGGAGTCTTGTCACTACTTAATATCAATTGGACTTTGGTAAAGATGTATACTACTATCTGGACTACCTCTCTCTAATAACCATCTAACAATTTGTCTTCTTTCAACATTATTCTAGCCATCTCTTTGGTGTTCCTGTTATTCCTTTCAACAACTCCATTTTACTATGGATTTCTTACAATAGAGTAGTGTCTCTTAATTCCATGCTTTTCATAGTAGTCTATGAATTCATTTAAAGTAAATTCACCACCTTTGTTATATCTAAGGCACTTGATCTTTCTACCAATTTAATTTTTAACCATGGCTCTAAAAATATTGAATCTCTCAAAGGATTAAGACTTGTCCTTTAATAATGTTACCCATATCATTCTAGTGTATTAATTTATGAAAAGCATGAAATAATACACTCCTTTTGAACCTCTTGTCTTGGTCGGTCCATAAATATTAGTATGAACTATTTTTAGAGGTTTTTCAGTTACATACTCTTTAGGTTGGAATGAGACCCTAGTCTATTTGTCGATCTAACATTCTCTACACATTATGTCAACATGCTTGGTTATATTAATCATGTGTCTTACACACTTTTTAGAACTTACTTTGACTAAATTGTCAAAGTTAACATGACCCATTCTTTTATGCCATAACTATAATCAATTTTTCCCATGAGATAATTTGTACCATTTAACTCAATTAGATTATATATGTTACTCTCAATTCTTTTTCCTTGTGCAACAATTTTTCCAGACCTTCTTAGTTCACAACCTTTAGCATCAAATATGACTTTATAGCCATTGTCACACATCTGAATGATAATCAATAGATTATATTTTAGTCCTTTAACATAAAAGACATCATGTGTAGGGAACTTGCCATCAATATGTAAGGTTCTTTTGCCTCTGATTTGGACTATAGTATTTTCTCCCAAACTGACAATCCCTTCTTTCCATTTGCTCAAATTGATGAACTTGCTCTTGTCACCAGTCATATGTTTTGATCATCCACTATCTATGATGCATAGATTTTGCTCTTTAGCATGTAGCACAATTTGAGAAATCATAGACTAATTCTTCTTTTTCCACATCTCTTTTGGATTCTTGATTGTACTTTCCTTTTTTATGTAACTAATTTGTGAGCCTCTATTTACTTTAGGAGTCTTCTCCTTTTTAACATTATTAAATTTTTATTTAATAGGATTTATTCTAAAAAACTTTGTTATATGCCCAAAATTATTATGGTTGTAGCATAAAACATCTATATTGAACATAGGGGTAAATGAATTTTTACTTAATAAGATTCTTCTTCTTTTAGGTATAACTTTACAATCAATTATCGTATGGCCAAAATGATTATAGTTATAAAAATAAACATAAAATGATGAAGAATACCTACTTATCTCTCTCCTTTGAGAATATAAAGGAGGTCTCTTCAGCTCTATTTTCTTCACGTTCATTATTGTTATGTTGCTTTTTGTAGTATAAAACTTGGTCTTTGTAGGAACAGAGTCATTGATTTTCTTCTTTTCTTTAGGAATTTAGTTTTTTTTTTATTTTTTGATTCCTACATGTACTACTACCTTGAAGTTTTCATATAGATCTCTAGCTGTGCTCAACATGGGACTCTTCCCTTTCTCATACCCAAGACCTAATCTTTCATTGGAGGGATTTTGTGAGCTAATCAATTCACCCAGTATGATAGATACTCCTTTTAGTTTCAAGCCTTTATCAACCTATTACTTGTCCTTTTTGAGATTTTATCTTATGTCCATGATTTCTTCTTCCATCTTCAAGCACTATAAGGACTTAACTTGCAAGTCATTTTTGAATACACCCTTTATCATCTTTGCCTCTTCAACTTGGGTCTTCAAGTTCACTATCATTTGATCTATTTCCTCATTTCTTTAAGTCAATTTCTCAAACTCTTTTTTGACTAAGATTATTTTTTTTAGAATTTTATTTTCTAATCTTGTTAATTTATTTTAAAGCACATATGAGTTCTTACTTCTCCTTCATCTTATTCTAAGTCCTCTTCATCTTCACATAAAGAAGTTAATTCAAATGTCATGAATAGGACTTTGTTTTGTTTGGCTACAAAATCACTATCATGATCATCACTTGAGCTACTATTGTCATCCATCGAGTCACTATCTTCTTTTGAATACAACCCCTTTTTGTTCTTAAAAAAACTTTTATTCTTCTTGGGATAATAGGATTTATATTTTTGATTTTCCTTAGATAAATTAGAATCATCCTTATTTATATGTGGACATTTAGCAGCAAAGTGACCTATCTTTCCATAATTAAAACATTTGAAGGGTAACTTACCTTTGTATTTACCTGAGCCCTTTTTTATTTTTTGATGAAATTCGCCTCTACATCATCAACATCCTCAAATTCAGAATTATGAGCTTCTTATTTTTATACCTACTTATAAATATTGAAGGAAACTTCTCCCTTGGATGAGTCTACATCTCCTAGCTTCATCTCATATGTAGTGAAGGTTCCATGTAGTTCATCTACTATGAGCTTGTTCAAATCTCTTACCTCTTCAATTGTAGAAATTTTAGAATCATAATTTGATGTCAAAGATCTCAAAACATTCTTGACGATGGTTGACTCTTACATTGTCTATCAAAGTCCTTTGATTGCATTTACAATCTCATATTCCCTAAGGAGCTAATCTGAAATCTTCTCTTCCTCACTCATCTTGAGGCTCTCAAATTGTCCATTATGTGTTTGAATCTTGGTGTGTTTTACTCTATCATTTCCTTCATAGATGATGTTTAATTTGATACATATATCCTTTACATTTTTATAGTTCATGACTTTGATAAATTCATTGTTTGACCATCCACAAATAATAGCATTATTTGCTTTAGTAATGTTCTCACATGCCTTCTTCACTGCCTGATCAGTATGAGAAATAGTAGGGAGTGTGTATCCATTCTCAATAGACATCTAGACATTAAACCCCAAGGAGGTCAAATACGCTTCCATCCTTATGCTCTAAAAGGCATAGTTAGACTGATCAAACAAAGGTGACTTGTTTAATGAAGTTCCTTCATGACTAGCCATTTTGTGTTCAGACTCCAAGATTTACTTTAGCTGATTAAACTTCTCTTTTGGATCCCTTGAATTTGATACCAATTGTTGAACATACCTATCTATTGAGAGGGGGGTGAATTAGTAGATCTCAAAACTAGTTCCTTAAAACTTTTAAAATGAATCTTAAGCAAATGCAAACTAAAACAACAAAATAAAGATTAACATACACAAAATAAAATATCATATCACTAGATTTATACATGGAAACCCAAAGGGAAAAACCATGGTGAGAATATTTCTAGAATCTACTATTCTAATCTTGCCTCACAATAATTTGTTACACTGACTAAACCTCACTAGTTACATTCTAGAACACCAATCCTAAGTAGAAACCATCCCCTATTTTGATCACCAACTTATAATGACCTCACTGATCATATATTTAAGGGATACAACCCTAAGGAGACACCGATCCCCTAATTGAGCACCAACTCAGCCTCACTAATGGCACCAACCAAATAGTTATGTGAAGCTAAAACTCTATGTGATGAAAAATATATTCAAAATAAAATGCAGGTTTGTTCCTTGTTACAAGTTTGGTCTGTAAACACTCACGCTCTACACAAAAATTATATGCTCATTCTTCTTCACATTATCTCTTCAATGTCTAAATATACTTAATTAACACTCTACATAACTCCATTTTGTGTCTCAATTTTTCTAATTAATACACTATATGGCTCTCATATTTGATTATATCATTAAAAAACATAGATGAGTCTCTTTACTTTATACAGTTTGCATTCATCACTAGTCTATTCTCATTTTAAGAAAATGACTATTTTTATTCTATTATCTCAGCCTCTTTGAATTCTACCCTTATTTATTCATATACAAAATTCACACAATTATAATGAATCTATGATTAGTCATTTTTTTTATAGTTATTCAAAAAATTGACTATTGATTTTCTTCAACTGTCATACCAAATTTTTGTAACTACCTCAATTTTTTAGTTCTTTAAATGTTTTTCCTTACTTTACACATTGGTTAAGTGTTGAGCTCCTTATATCATCTCACTACATCTTGATTCTTTGGAATTCTTTCACTTCATTAGATCTTTCAAGACATGCTTGGACTTTAACTCTACTACTGTGCCATTAACCTTCAAGTACCTTGAAGCTTTGGATTCACTCACTCTGTTGGATCTTCTTAATCCTAGCTTCCATACATCATTGGTCATTAAAGATGCATGCTCTTTACATTGACTAGATTGTTATCCTTTCATATGTTGGCCTCATCTCATTTTATTTGGCATTCATGCATTAATTTTTCTCCTTTAATCTCTACAAACTTGCTTGACCTTTAACTCACCTTGATCCTTTGACACTTTTGAAAATGCCCTATGAGACTCCACACTTATCCTTTAGCAATGTTGTAAGTGACCTATATTACTTTTTAAATATCCTTTGAAAACTTTGTAAGAGTCCATTATATCTAAAATTATCCTTATTTAACTTTTTAAGTGTCCTCTCCATCTAAAATTATCCTTCAAGAACTTTGTAAGTTTCCACCTACCTTGGACAAATTATCTAAAAGAATTCATCAATGCCCTTCTTTTGAAAGTATCCTTTAGGACTTCTATAAGTGACCTATTTCGTAATTTTTTTTGGATCACATGACCTTTGGAGCTCTAGCAAAGTACCTTTTAAATTTTTTGTTTGGGTCACATGCCCTTCAAAACTTTGGTAAAATACCCTTAAATATTTTTTTTTGTCACATTACCTTTGGAACTTTTGCAAAGTACCCTTCGATATTTTTATTTGGGTCACATGCCCTTTAAAACTTTGGTAAAGTACCCTTTATAAAATTTTAATGGTTCACTTACCCTTCAAAATTTTGAAAAGATCCCTTCAAAACTTTTGTAAAGTACCCTTAGGAAACTTTGAATGATTCACTTACCCTTTAACAATTTTTAAAATATCCCTTTGAAAACTTTGAATGGTTCACTTACCCTTTATAATTTTGAAAAGATCCCTTCAAAAATTTTGTTTGAGGTAATTTTTTTGAAAAAGACTTAGACATTTTTTTGAAAGAATTCACCAAACCAATTTATCTGAAAGAATTCTAAATTGCACTCATTTCCCTCAAAAACATTGTTGTGGACATTTTGTCTAAAAAAGTCTAAACCATTTTATCAAAAGAATTTACTAAACCACTTTCTTTAAAAGAATTCCCTAGATAAATGTAAAGGTGAAAAATCAACTATGGAAACTTAGTAGACTTTTAGCTAAAGAACAACCTTATACATTTGTAACATTTGATCTACACATCCTTATGACTTAGAACATAGACCACAAATAAATATATTCAAATGTTGTTAACATCCACCTATGTAATTAGCCATATCTATCAAGATAAACATGTGAGAAAAGACATTCATATGACTATTATTGTATTTTCATAGTCATTCAATGTACACACACAACTTCATGGAGCTCTAAAACAAGTCTGTTCAACTCAACACATTTGTCATTAATGCTTAAAATTATATTCTTCATTTGACATCAATGGAAAACCTTCATACATCAATGAATATGTCCAACAAATTTCCCAAAAGGATGTATTGTTATATGGTAAGGTGTATCCAATTAATGGAAATGATGTATGTCTTTCCTCCATTGAGTGACTTTATTTTGTGATAGGGTATCAATGATATAATTGGTCTTCCCAAATTCCCTATCTATTAAAATTATAGAGTAATATATTTGGGTAACTTTAACAATGGGCATATCTAAATGTATATATATCCTAAGAGGTATTGCCTATGTAGTTAAAATGGAGGTAAATACCAGACTTTCAATGTGTGCTTGCCTTAATATCCCAGGGGAATAGGGACTAGCTCAACTAAAGAATTAATATATCATTAGGGTAATAAGTATAATGAATATATCATTGGGGTACTCTTTATAATATATAGTGTTACCTACTTTATCATGCAAGTACATAATCTCCATAGTAGACCAATGACTTTATAATGAGTCCTAAAGAATGGGGAACATGTCATGGGAAGGTGGGAACATTTTATTATTATTATTTATATCAAATTCATGAGGTGATGTAAGTAATTCATTTACTTGCCAAAAAAATTATCTCTACTAGGGTAAGTGTCTTATGTATCTGTTGACTAATAAATCCTTAACACTTTCCCATTTGTTTGATATGTCTCATGCCTACTGAATATTATTAAAACTATTATGTAATAATTTTTCATATTTTTTCCATCATAAAATTACCAATATTAATCCTTGATGAATATCACTTTTTAGCTGACCATACCTCTTTGGTTCTCCTTTTGTGAGTTGCAATATAAGACCTTGGGTAGGATGAAACTTTCCCCACAAAAATTATTTTATCTCCTATAACCAAATACCATTTTTTTGGTTCCCCATTTGTGAGGTGTAGTATAAAATTTTGGATAGGACTAGGATTTCCTCACAAAGTTTAATATTATCTCAAAAAACTACAAATCATGTTTTGTCAAAATAATAACTATAATCTTCACACTATTGACTTACACAAATTTTAATATTAGTTTATAATTCATACTCTAATTTTTATTTTCACATAATTATTATAATTTATTTACTTATATTTGTTTGTTTTCTTACTTGCTTATGTAGGTTTGATTCACACTAGTGAAACTTAAAGAGCTACCTCTAACATTTTATGACCAGTGAATCAAGATTCACTCTAGGGCATGAGTTATGAGGTATTAAATTTTGTAAATAAATTGATGGTAGAATAGAAGTGAACAATGGGTTATTTACCTCAGATGGTTTAGGTGTAAGAGATATAAAATAAACCTAAAGTCTACTTTATATGGTATGGTGAAGACTAACCTAAGGTGTGCTTGATCAAAAAGTGAAAAAAGAGAGAAAGGTAAGGTAGAAAAAAAGGTTTATAGATAAAATATATATGAAAAACTTAAATATTGGAACTTGTACTATAGGCTAAACAAATAAATAAGAGCCAATATTTGTTGTAAGTTTTTATTGGCATAAAAAACAAACAAACATAGTTAAGAGTCAAAATAAATAGCACATATTGAACTTTAATGTTTATACCAAAGGTTGTTGCCAATGTAAGAATATAGTTTCATTTATTCAAAGGGAGATTTATTAAACAAAAGAGTACTCAAATAAGTGATAACACAACTTGAATAATTGTATAGAAATAAGCATAACCCATAGACTAGATTACCATAATAATAGAACTTATTCAATGAAATGTTGATATTGGTGAATAAAAAAGATTTGTACATCAAATGAACTTAAAAAAAAATCCTCAAAATTTTCTTATTCGCCTCAATATCCAAAATTATGCTCCTTTTAGAATTGGTAGGATACAATTATATATAAGGTTGGGATGGGGATGCCTCATATCCTAAGAAAAGTCTAAATTCACATTGTCTAATAATATATTGTATGTTATAACTCATGCATGTTATGCATGTTTACAATGTGCTTATAAATAATACCTTTTTCCAAAAGAATTATAGAAAATAACATGGTCCAAAATAAACTTTTATTACAACTAAAACATGCACTCATATCAAAATCTACCTATGATGTGGCAACACTTGGAGGTGGAAATTACATGCTCATTAAAGTTTTTAAGGTTGTAGTTGAAACTTGAAATATATCTTGAGTGGGAATTATTATGGAAGACACACCATCTGGAGTTGTGATTGATGTTTCCACCAATGTAGTTGTGGTGATGAATGTGGAAAGTTGTACATAAGCTAGCCTAATATTTGTTTATACCAATGTATACTTTAGGGGATGATACTAAGTGCCATGAGGAGGTGATAGTGGTTCCCCTACTACTGAGGTTGATTTATTTTATTCCTCTATTTGATCTAGGCAACAATTCAGGTGATGGGTCTACCCCAATTGATGATGGAACTTCTAAGAGCCATAACTTTTGCACCGTAACTCCAATTGACTCACCATTTAAACCATTGGAAAGATAAGAATGAGGAGAATGAAGTGAGATGTAATGGATCTCTTCTCAATAAATTTTGACCCCTGATGTAATATCCCCAACCAATAGGGACTGTAGAAAGACAAAAGCTCTGATACCACTATAATATCCCCAACCAATAGGGACTATAGAAATACAAAAGCTCTGATACCACTGTAATATCCCTTTCTTAGGGTCTCCTTTTTTTTAACAAAATCTCTGATACCACTGTAATATCCCTTTCTTAGGGTCTCCTTTTTTTACAAAAGCTTTGATACCACTGTAATATCCCCAACCAATAGGGACTGTAGAAAGATAAAAGCTCTGAATTGCTTTTCTATGTATTCTAATTTTTTGTATGAAATAATAACAAATTGTGATTTTTACAAAATAATTTCCAAATAAATAAATAAATCATAGTATAATATCTTATTTATTTGCTCAGATGATTACAATAGATGTCCTCTATCATGCATATAAAAGAATATTCAAATATGGTCTTAAAAACCTGAGTATTCCACAAACTAAGAATAAAACCTGAATCTCGTACATCTCATCCTGCTGTGTCAAAAACACAGTCACCGTCATCAATCAATATACTGTCGACATTGGTCTTTGTCAGTTGGCTGCTCTGCTAATGTCAGTCTACAGTCAGCTGATGTTGGTCATTGGGATGCCGATGTCGGTTCTTGTGTCCCCTTATGTGTTGTCTAGCCCGTGGCAGAACGGTATGGAATTGTATGGATCAGTATGGATTCCATACAAAATCAAGATAATATGTTATGGCTTGTATTCTGGATACCTAATTTGAAGATCTCTATCTATATAATTTATTGAATTAAAACATAATGAAATAAATACTTGAAATACCTGTGATAGCTTTTGTATGAAACTATCTCTCAAATTGGCAATAGATCGGCTGATATCTCACAACCTCTGAATCACACACACTGAAGAGTGGACGTTATCCAATGCAAATGGAATCTTGGAACCCTTGGCTCAGTCTTCTCAGAAGAATTCTCAACAAAAATCAATAATCATAATCTCATAATCATAATTATCTCCCATGAGAAACCCTTATACCCTCAAAAAGATATGCTTGCCCTAATTAGGGTTTCTTAAATTAGAATTAGGGTTTCTTAATTAAAAATAGGCCAAATAATTAATATTTTATTAAATCAATCAAATATTAATATATTCCTCAATACATGTCAGATCCTTGAACCGTCTGAAGTTGGTGAATCAGGGAGTGATTCTGCACATGACCATACTAAAACAAGGGTGCTCTGCTACGTGTTAGAAGTCCCTAAATAATAGGAGCTCAGGAAAAACATGTCTGAAAGAGCCTGAATGAAAGCCAACTATAGGAATTATGTTAATCAAAGCCAAGCCAAGCTCCATCATGAACCTCTATTCATCCTATCAGCCTATGAAGGTCGCATAATAGGCTAATCATCAACTCTGATGATGTCCACTAAAAAAGGGGACATGACAATCTGCCCCTCTTGAAATTGCTTGTCCCCAAGCAATCTCAGAACAACAAACCAATCAATCCACCTAGATCCCAAATGTAGTCATGATTTATACTAATGACAATCAATGCAAGCTCCTGTAATATCCTTTGACATATAATCAAGAGGAATCCACAATCAAACTGGTGAATGCAACTCAACCAATCTCTAAAATCACAACTACCCTGGATGTGTCGATACTGCAGGCTGTGTAACTTGCAACTACCAATTCCATCTAAAAAATATGGTGCCAATCCATCCCATAATTGATCCCTCTATAAAGGTGGCACAACCAACTATACCACACTATCATCTGTGTGAGAAGAATCAATCTGGAGACTCGACGCCACTAGTATCCCAAACACATCAGGACTAGGTACTCCCAAATCCAAAAGAGTAGACTCAAAATCACTGATCTCTGGGGTACTACCATCCATACTCTATGAATCCACTCCAAAGCTCATATCAACATACGGAGTATCAAAAATTATAGCATCGCTATCCAACTCCTCTATGCCAAAAGAAATTGCCGATGGAACTAAGTCCTCAAAACTACCCACTACATTCTCTTGGGTGACATCTGTAATAATCAGATCTTGGGACTCTTCTACAATCTTTGACATATCTGAGAGATAATCAACACTCAGTGTACTAACATCTAAGCACACCTCCACACTTTGAATTCAATCATCAGACTCATTCTCATCTAACTCTGAAGAGGTTGCTACTGAAACTATCTCATCATCACCATCTCCTATCTCATGAGAATCATGGGACATGATGTTGTCCTATCTAACTATCTATAGTGCTCTCTCCTCAGATTAACAAAGTGATTAAAAGACATCCTCTTCCAAACCTCAGGTGATAATAACTCCCACTCCTCATTCACTGCCATAAGTGTGTTAGCAAATAGGGGCTCTCCTGCTGCCTCCTCTGTTGGAGCCTCTAGTTCCTCTTGAACAAACGTAGGCCATGTAGGCCTATCAACTATCCTAGAATGGGTCAGTGGTGGTCTCTGATTAACAGTAGCACTCCTGTTATCTCCTTGCTTTCTGCTTTGTGTTGTGGACCCTTTAACAATGGATGTAATACTCTATGTTAATTTGTCTTCAAATGTAGGGTCTGAAAAAAATTCATTTAACCTCTTCAAACTTTGTTTCAGCTTCTCCATATCCTTGTCCCACTATTTCTGAGTACTTGAAGTACCCATGATTTACTAGCCGGTTTAATGTCCAAACTACCCAAACTACCCAACATGATGGCAAGAATTTGGCTCTGATACAACTGTAATATCCCCAACCAATAGGGACTATAGAAAGACAAAAGCTCTGATACCACTGTAATATCCCCAACCAATAGGGACTATAGAAATACAAAATCTCTAATACCACTGTAATATCCCTTTCTTAAGGTCTCCTTTTTTTAACAAAAGCTCTGATACCACTGTAATATCCCTTTCTTAGGGTCTCCTTTTTTTTACAAAAGCTATGATACCATTGTAATATCCCCAACCAATAGGGACTGTAGAAAGACAAAAGCTCTGAATTGCTTTTCTATGTATTCTGATTTTTTGTATGAAATAAGAACAAATTGCAATTTTTGAAAAATAATTTCCAAATAAATAAATAAATCACAGTATAATATCTTATTTATTTACTTAGATTATTACAATAGATGTCCTCTATCATGCATATAAAAGAATATTCAAATACAGTCTTAAAAACCTGAGTATTCTACAAACTGGGAATAAAACCTGAATCTGGTGCATCTCGACCTACTGTGTCAAAAAAATAGTCACCGTCATCAGTTGATATACTACCGACGTTGGTCTTTGTCAATTGGCTACTCTACCGACGTTGGTCTATAGTAGGCTGATGTCGGTCACTGGGATGCTGATGTTAGTTCCTGTGTCCCTTGTTGTGCTGTCCGGCCCGTGGTAGAATGGTAGAGAATTGTAAAAATTAGTACAAATTCTATACAGAAGCAAGATAATATGATGTGGCCTATATTCTGGATACCTCATCTAAAGATCTCTATCTGTATAATTTATTGAATCAAAACATAATGAAATAAATACCTGAAATACCTGTGATAGCTTCTGTATGAAACTATCTCTCAAATTGGCAATAGATCAACTGATATCTCACAACCTCTGAATCACACACACTAAAGAGTGGATATTCTCCAATGCAAATGGAATCCTGGAACCCTTGGCTCAGTCTTCTTAGAATAATTCTCAGCAAAAATCAATAATCATAATCTCATAATCATAATCATCTCCCATGAGAAACCCTTATACCCTCAAAAAGATATGCTTGCCCTAATTAGGGTTTCTTAAATTAGAATTAGGGTTTCTTAATTAAAAATAGCCCAAATAATTAATATTTGATTAAATAAATCAAATATTAATATCTCCCTCAATACATGTTGGATCCTTGAACCATCTAAAGCTGGTGAATCAGGGAGTGATACTACACATGACCATACTAAAACAAGGGTGCTCCGTTGCATGTCAAAAGTCCCTGAATAATAGGAGCTCAGGCAAAACATGTCTAAAAGAGCCTGAATGAAAGCCAAATATAGGAATTTTGCTAATCGAAGCCAAGCCAAGCTCCATCATGACCCTCTATTCATCCTATCAGCCTATGAAGGTCGCATAATAGGCTAATCATCAACTCTGACGATGTCCACTAAAAAAGGGGACATGACACCCGAAAACCCAATGGAAGTGCCCCATATTTCAATTTTAGTAGTCCAGTCTAAAAATAGTAATTCATTGAATTCTATATTGTTGTAAATCATGGAAGTAAAAACACTTAATATCCATAGATATTGGTGACCTTCCACATCCTCATCATACCTTAAAAAATTTTATAAATTAAGATGTAACCCAAAATGGAAATCAGACATATCTTCTCAAAGATAGGCATATGTTTGGGTCTACAAATTTGATCAATGAAACATCTCTTCATAGAGATAGCATAATTTGAATTGTGTTGTTCTTATTTCTTGAATTATATTTCAACCAAATATTTTGAGTTTTGGATCACTATTTGTGAATATATATCATGGTTGAAAATCAATATCAATAGTTTAAAAATCAAGTAAAGACCATTTGAACAATTATGGAAACTTCTTCATCAATTTCTTATCCATGGTCAATGCATCTCTAACCTCTACATAGAGTGTCTTTATTCAGATCACCATGTCTCTAGTAAAATTTACTAATTTCATGATCTATTCATTAGTTATGTAAGTTATTCCCTTAATTTTTGCTCAAAAGCTATCAGCAAAAACTCAAAGGAGGTTCTAAGAAATGTGCATAGGAACTAACTACCTAAGAGGAGTGCTCACATCAGTGACCATAATGTCCTTCAAAATTGAGACTATCTCTCTCTTGACTTGAAATTTTTTACACTAAAGTTTGTATCTTTTGATGCCAATCATGCAAGTTATCCCTCTTAGAGGCCATGCAATTCTAGGCCCATGCAACTTATGGTGTTATTATTAAGTTTCAATGGGCATATAACTTTTTTATTATCACTTGGATTAAGAAGTGGAGCTTACCATCCATATCCATCATTTAATTAAATAATTGTAGTGTATACCCCCACTGAGGTTGGGATCTTGCCTTAAAAACCTTATTAATTTAATAATGTTATATAATTTTTTAGTTGTACCAGTACACTATCTATAATTTCTTTTAGAGCTTAAATAGTGATCCTCTATTGCGATATTTATATAGAATAGTCATAGATTTTAAACATCTACTTTATTATTCACTAGTAGAATATACAAAATTATAGGGATCTTTATTATATTAATCTAGGTTAGAAGGGTTAATTTTTCTCCTTTTTGTCAAAGATAATATATGTTCTCTCTATTCTAATTCAGCATGTTCTCCCTCTATAGTCATAGTTTTCATCTTGAATTTATTCAATATGTTTGTTTTCTTATCAAAATGGAATTCAACCATTAGTTACTCAACAATCACTAAGTCTTATCTACGTACCTCCTCTTTTTGTAGTTGTTAAATCCATGAGGGGAAATTCAATACAACTTGATGTTTAATTTGGTCTATGGATGTAATAGTAGAAGAAGGATATTTCCCTAAGGGATGCTTTATTATAGGGTAAGATGTATCCAATTAATGGAAATGATGTATGTCCTTCCTCCATAAAGTGACTTTCTTTTGTGATAGCATATCAATTGTATACTTGGTCTTCCCAAATACCTTATCAAATAAAATTCTAGAGTAAAATATTTGGCTAACTTTACTAATCGGTAAACCTAAATATATATATATATATATATATATATATATATATATATATCCTGAAAGGTGTGGCCTGTGTAGTAAAAATAGAGGTAAATAAAAGACTTTCAAAGTGCACTTGACTTGATATCCTAGGGGACTAGGGACTAGCTCCACTAAAGAATTAATATATCATTAGGGTACTAAGTAGATTTTACATGTAATTAGTGACTGATGTGTAAGAAACCCAAATAGTAATACAAGTATTTGTGAGACTCCTAGTAGGATAACTAGTGAATGGAGGCCAAATAACATTAAATGGATTATAGTCTACAAAATTGGAATTATGGTTGCCTAGGGATTATTTTTGGGGATTAAAGAATATAAATAATTAGTAGTACCTATTGAATTAATTGTATTAGTGTAATTTAAATAAGTTACCAAATAATGGGGAGCTTGTGTACTTACTCTCTAAAAGAACATAGATGGGGTGGTGGTTTTTACAGTTATCACCATGATATCTTGAGATGGAGAGTATAGGGGTGTGGTTAATGATGGCCCCTATATTGTGGCTTGTAGTTTTAACTATACCTCACCTTCCATATCTCTTTATTTATTTGGTAACAACTCAATGAGCACTAAGCTAAATTTCCCCTTATTAACTTCCACAAATTCCCCTAATATCTTAGTCCCTCTAGACTGAGTCTCTTCTTCAATCATCCACTCATTTTATTCATATTCATTTTTTTCATCAAATGATTTTGTATCTTTAGTGTATTTTTAGGACACCCATTATTATTTAGTTTCCCATCTTTTTTCCTCTTCATTACTCTCATATACATCAATGGGAACTAATTGATGTAGGATCATCTAGAAAATAAACACCATTTTAGTTATTGAAGTGAAATATGATTTTTAGGGGTCTTATTTAGTCATTTTAATTAATTTGGAGTCTTTAGGAGTATTTTTTTAATCGTTTGAGGTCTTCTTGGTGTTTCCCACCAAAAGTGATATTTTGAATATTTAAAATTATAAAAGACCTAGTGAGGGTTGTACTTAGTGTTTTAAATAAGAGTAAAGGATGTAAAATGAATATGTAAGGTCCTAGGAGTCATAAAAATTAATATATATTGTGTTTTAAATGTATTGGATTTTTCCCTCCAAAAGTGAAAGTTCAAAAATTTAAATCCTAGACCTAAGCATAGAAGGACCATGGGCATAATATGAAGTGAGTAGGTGAGAAAATGTTTAAAAAGGGTCTAAGAGGTCATGAAAATAATTTTTTAATAAATATTATGCTAAATTACATAAATGTGATGAAAATAAAGAATCATGTTTAAGTTTAATTACCACTCCTATGTTAAGTTGGCCATGTAAGATAGATTTGAATAAAAGTTGCCAAGATAGTAGGAAAGATGGCATGATAAAATCAAAAGAAGTTGTAATTTATAAGGAGAGAGTGGTTAGAGTAGGATTATGAGAGAGAGATAACTTTGAATGTGAGAGGATAAGAAAGAAATAAAGAATAATTTACACTTTCCAAGAAGATGATAGAGTCCATGACAGGACTACATAGGTAATTGTTGATGGTTGATGTTAATAAATAAGAGATTATTGTATTTTTAGTATACATTAAAATTTATATGGATTTTTATTTCTTATATTTTTATTTTAAAATACCTTGGGTCTATGAACATATCAATTTTTGTGTTGGTTATAGGTCTTAGTAAGAGACTACATGTTACAGTCAAGAAAGAGAGGGATTTAAAGGAGTTGATAATGGTTGGTGTAAAAAGGAATATTATTTAATGGTCTAAAGTTATATCCAAATAAAAATAACTTTTTTGTTATTATTTTATGTTTTCCATAAATAAATAACCAACAATAAATTTTCTTAGAGATGTAAACCCTGTTGTAGACTGTGACAGTTAATGATTGTGGTGTCTTAATATTTGTCAAAGTTTTTATACCAAAAATATCATTGTGCTACTTGAGATGGTATAAATACAAAAAATGTTCATGGTTCAAATATATAAATTAGGTTTTAACTTAAAATAATTGGAAAATGTTCAACATATAGTTAGTTTGAAGGTTGAACCTTGTTTGCACAGTCAGTACCCTTGTTTTGATCAATCAAATGCCAATAACAGAGTGTATGTTTTTGAGAAAGTCATTAGTTATTGAGTTTTTTGAGTCTTAGTAAAAATAAATTAGAAACTTTATTTACAAATATACCTTTTTAAGTTTTGTAACTTCTTTTAAAGTGCAATATATCTTTAAAACCATTACATAGTCCTCTAGAAGAATGTAGAGTTATATGTTTTGCTTATTATAAGCCATAATAAGATTGGTTAAGGATCATTATCCATTTATAAATATTAAAATTTTTATTACAGAACTTTTAAAGGTATTATAACTATTTAAAGTGATTTAAAACAAAAAATGTGACATTATAACCTCTCTCGGCCGTACACAGGCCTACATAGTCCACTAGCTATGGTTTAGAATGAAAACCCCGATAAATTTGGTTCTAAATGTGTAAAAAAGAAATTTTTTTTTGTAAAACTATGTATTTCAACATGATGAAGAGGAATAATATGTTCTTACATAGTATAGTATCGTTTGGTATGAATTTTAAGTATGAGCAAGTTCAAGAAGGGCTAGAAGGCCTAATTGGCAAGGTGGTTATAATAGAAATGGTATCTTCATAAAGAGTTAGATTATGAAACTTCTTGGGATGTATTAATAAGATAGAGTGTGATAAAAAATGGTATTATATCTTATATAAGACTTATATAATGTTTCAAATAAGGAGATTTGTGTAAAAAAGGTTATAAGGAAGTAGTCTCACTAAAGAGTTTGAAGTGGTAAGTGAATATTGGAGAATGAGTGAGAGGTTCAAAGGTATTGAGGTAAGTATGTTATAAATATGGGATTTAATCCATGATGGAAGGTTATTTTCATGAGATCTAAAACAATATTTGAGGTTTTTGAGATTTAAAGAGTTAATATCCTAATGAAGCTAGTGAGTGAGTGAAATGAAAGCAGATTGGAAAATGAATGAAATGAAATGAAATGAGAGAATGAGTGAGATAATTATGAAGTATATAAGGATAGTGAGAAATTATTTAAAGTATCCTATTGAATAGGGTCAATAAAGAGTATGCTATCAAAGCCACTGAGAATTTTCAAGATTGTTTATGAAGATTAAAGTATAAGAAAAGAGTAAGACATTTGTAATTTGAGATCAATGATCAAGATCAGAGCTAGGGATGGTGAAATTATAACCCTTTGAATAATTTTGGTACCTTACCAAGTTAAGATCTTAGTTTAATTATGTTTTGAGTTAGTAAAGATTATTAATTTGAGATAGGCAAAGAATATTATGAAAATTACATGAAGTGGAATTACAAAGGTATTATTGGATTAAAATGTGGTATAGTTATGACATTTTAAGGTTATTATAGATATATATAATATTAATTAATAAATAATTTAAATACCCTAATGCCAATGTGATAGGCTTGAGACTAGTCAAGAGAGATCTAGAGAAGGTAGAGTGGAGAAAGCATTGAAGCTCAAGAGAGAGAAGAGAAAGACTATAAGTGAGAGTCAAGAGATATAAGAGAAATACTATAAAAAGGACTAGATAAATAGAATAATATACAAGAGAGGTATAAGAGGTAATTAGGTAAGCTTTCTAAGATATGGGTCAAATAAAGGCCTAGAAAGTGAAGGAAAAGGGAGAAGATGGATGTATAAAAAGAAGTGAAAGAGATAAGAAGAGAATTGATGAAATTTTTTAAGAAGATAGAGCTCATGATGGATATCATGAATGATTAGGAAATATAATTGTTTGGCTATAATGTGTGGAAGAGATTGAAGTAGCCAATAGAGATAGTCATGAGAGAGAGAAGACATAATATGAATGTCTTTAGGAAAGAAAAGGGCATGGAGAACAAAGTACATAGAGGTATGAAGAATGAAGAGTTTCCAATAGATAAACATGAAAGAGAAGTTGAGAAAATAGTTATCATTAAAGATAACATGAAGATACAAGTGCTAAGTGAAGCACTTGAGGGAGAATATAAGGAAAGAGGAGAATGTCCAAGAAAGAGGCATTCATAGAGACTATTTGGTCTTTTATTATTATTATAACATTGCCTTTAAGTGTGTGTATGCATGTGTAAATCAAATATGGATGAATGTCAAGGATGAGACCTTAAATCTTGTGAGAAATGGGTTAAGTGAAGCACCCATCAAGATGAATGAGGATGAAAAGGGAAGAGGATAGGTTTTAGAAGACAACATGATGAACATTGAATATTCTTAGCATGATAAAAATGAGATATAAGAAGAGTTCCATGATGCTTTAACAAGAATTACAATTGAATTAAGAGAGGAATCTCACAAGGTAGTTATTAATGTAAACCATGAAGACATGAGTGAGTGAATAACCATGTAACAATCTTTAAATGAGGTAAATAAATGCTTATTATTTGAATTTTATTGCACATATGAGAATAAAGATGGAAATTTAAATGTTGGAAAAGTGAAGATCAAAGTACAACCCTTAGGAGAGTAAAATAAAATGGATATACAATGCCCAAGTGGCTCAAGGAATAAATTGATGAGATAGAAAAGGTAAACCTCAATAAAGAGGCCATTCAAGACAATAATTTGTGTGGAATACAAGATAAATCAAGGAGAAAATAAATAAAGGGTAGGTTACATCAAGTTAACATGATAGGTGATCAAACAAAGAAACATGAAGAAGGTGAGACAAGAAACAAATTTCAACCAAAGACTATGCAAGGTAAAAAATTGGTAATGAAGAGCATGGAAAGGGTAAAAAAAATATATTATTGTAGGTACATTCCAAGAAAGCATAAAGAAAGATAAAATTTACAAACTCAAAAAGCAACAAGACATGGTGGAAGCAAATAAAGACAAAGGGGTGAAGATTAAGTTTAGTAGCCAGATGAAGAAGAAAGATGAAGAGTGTGAAAGGATAAAAATTAAGTGGAAAGGTAAGAAAGTAATTTGTGACAAGTATGATGAGGAACTCTTTAAATCAATGAATGAAGTCATGGAGAATGAGTACAAGGCATGGAAAATAATTCCAATGATAAAAAATAGACATTTAGGTGAATGTTATAATGTAGATAAGTATGGAGCATTTATGGAGATTAATTTTTTTTTGAATTATGAAGAAGCAATGATTGCACATGTTGATATAAAAGAGAATTTTGAGGAAGATGAAGGATAGTAGGGTCATAAAATTCATAAATATTATGGAGAGATAGATGATCTCATGTTGAAATAATATTTGGAGATGCTAGAGAAGTTATTTAGTCCATTAAAATGGCTTCCTATAGGTGAAGGGTAACATGAGAAGTTCATGAATGATGTAAAATAAAATACAAATAAGGAAAATTTTAATGGCATAGGTGCTAATAGCTATGAAAATACCAACACAACTCTTAAACAAGAAATTTCAACCATGGATGATATGTATAATTTATGTATAGAGCAGCAAGAATAGGTTTTTCCTCATAATCAAATGAGTAATAGAGGGGATGAGCCATGAAATCTCATGATCAAGAATGATAAAGACAAACAAGTGAAGCCAATATAAGGTGAGAATATGACTATCTTGCATGATGATATTGGAGAAGAGTTAGATGAACCAACAAATGAGGAAGGTAGTGGAACAAGTTTCCAAGAATCATGTCCAAAAGGAAAGATAGTTGAAGAGGATAAAAAAATGGATATGGAGGCAAATGCAATTGAAAGAACACTAAACTAAGCATACAAGCTAAAAGAGCTAGTGAAGAGGTAATTTGGCCTCATGAAACTCATAAAATAAATATGGAGGATGTTATTTATAAAAGTGAAGATAATGAGATGGATGAGTAAGAGTATGTGAACCATGACTTGACTAAAAATTAAATATAAGCATGCATACTTATAACTAAGAAATATTTGAGGAGAAGAAAATGGAAGAAGAAAAGAAGGAATGGAATAATGAAGACTAAGCAAGATATAAATGAGAAGGATGGACTTGGAAAAAATCAAAGAGGAAGTTAGAAAATAAATATAAATGAATATCAATTGTAAGAAGATAAAAAATAATGTTGTGTTGGGATTTAATATTCTCCCTCCTAGGGAGTATGATGCAGGAGCATTTCGAAAACAAACACCATTTTAGTTGTTAAAGTGGTATGTGCTTGTTAGGGGTGGTTTTTGGTGAATTGAAGTACTTTGAAGTCTTTAGGATTCATTATTTTGAGTGTTTTAGGTCCTATTGGTGTTTCCCACCAAAATTGATCTTTTGAATATTTGAAATTGTAAATGACCTAGTGAGATTTATAATTGGTGTTTTCAACAAGAGTATATGATTTAAAATGAATAGGTAAGGATGTCATGTTGGAATTAAATATTATCCCTTCTAGTGAGTATGATTTATGAGAATCTAGAAAATAGACACCCTTTTAGTTGTTGAAATGACATATACTTGTTAGGAGTCTTGTTTAGTCCTTTGAAGTGCTTTAGAGTCTTTATGAGTCATTGTTTTGAGTGTTTGAGGTCCTATGTTGTTTCCTACCAAAAGTGATATTTTTAATATTTTAAATTGTAAAGGACATAGTGAGGGTTGTAATTGGTGTTTTAAAGAAGACTAAAATATGTCAAATGAATAGGTAAGGATGTTGTGTTGGCATTTAATATTCTCCCTCCTAGCGATTATGATGTAGAAGCATCTTGAATATAAACACCATTTTAGTCATTGAAGTGGCATATTCTTGTTATGGGTCTTATTTGGTTCTTGGAAGTACTTTGGAGTCTTTAGGAGTCATTTTTTTGAGTGTTTTAGGTATTATTAGTGTTTCCCACCAAAAGTGATAGTTTGAATATTTGAAATTGTAAAGGACTTAGTGAGGGTTATAATTGGTGTTTTAAATAAGACTAAAGGATGTAAAATGAATATTTAAGTTCTTAAGAGTCATCATGAGTCATAAGGAGTGTGTTTTTAATGTATTAAAGTTTTTCCTCCAAAAGTGAAAGTTTAAAAATTCAAATCCTAGACCTAAGCATATAAGGTCCATAGGCATAGTATGAAGTAAGTAGGTGAGAGAATATTTTAAAAGGGTCAAAAGGTCGTGAAAAGAGTGTTTGAATACATATTACACATAATTCCTTAAATTTTATTAAAATAAATAATCATGTATAAGTTTAACTACCACTCCAATGTTGAGTTGGCATTGTAAGATAACTTTACATAAAAGTTGCCAAGATAGTATGAAAGATGGAATGATGAAATAAAAATAAGTTATAGTTTATAAAGATAGAGTGGTTATATTATGAGGAATATATATTAAAAAAAATTCACAAATGTTCAACATATAGTCAGTTTGAAGGTTGAACCTTGTTTGCACAGTCAGTTCCCTTATTTTCCTTATTCAAAAGCCATGAAAATAGTGTATGTTTTTGAGAAAGTGATTGGTTATTAAGTTGGTTGAGTATTATAATGAATTAAGGAGAAAATTTATTTAAAATAATCCATTTTTTATTTTGGTAAATTATTTTAATGTGTATGAGATCATAAAAATTCATTACACAGTTCTCCAAGAGAACACATAGCTATGTTTTTACTTATTATAAGCCATAATATGATTGGTTAAGGTGCATTGTAAATTTATAAAGGTTAAAATTATAATTAAATACCTTAAAATTTTATTATAATAGCTTCAAGTTATTACAAACCAAAAAATATGGCATTTTAATCTCTCTCACCCATACACAGGCCTACACAATCCACTAGCTAAGGTTTAGAATGAAAACACCATTAACTTTGGTTCTAACCATGCAAAAATAAATTTTGTAAACATATGTATTTTTAAATTAGGAAAATTATTAAAGAGTTTTTTTAACTATTATAGGATGGTTTGGTATGAATTTTAAGTCTGAGCAAGTGCAAGAAGGGCTAGAAAGCCTAATTGGCAAGGTGGTTACAATAGAAATGGTATTATCATAAAGATTTAAATTGTGAAATTTATATATAAGTAGTGATAAAATATAGGGTGATAAAATATGGTATTATATATTATATAGGACTTACATAAATTACAACTAAGGATATTTGTGTAAACAAAGGCTACAAGGAGGTTGTCTCACTAAGGAGTTTGAAGTGGCAAATGAATGTTGGATAGTGAGTGAGAGGTTCAAAGGGGTTGAGGAAAGTATTTTATAACTATGGGAGTTCATCCATGATTTAAGGATATTTTAATGAAGTCTAAAATAATATTTGAGGTTTTTAATCCTTAAAGAGATAATAGCCTAATGAAGTTAGTGAGTGAAATAAAAGAAGATTGAAAAATGATTAAAATGAGATGAGTGGATGAGTGAGATTCTTATGTAGGTTATAAGTATTGTGAAAAATTATTAAAAGGTTCCTCTTAAATAAGGTTAAGAAAGAGTATGTTATCAAACCTACTAAGAAGTTTTAATATTGTTTATGAAGATTGAAGTTCAATATAAGAGTAAGACATTTACAAGTTGAGATAAGTGATCAAGATCAGATCCAAGGATGATAAAATTATGATATTCTCATAAATCTATACATAATTTTGTTATAATATCAATGTAATATATTGGTTTGATTCTATTTTTATTTATTAAATAATTTTTATTTGAGATAGGCAAAAAATGTTATGAAAATTACATGAAGGGGAATTACAGAGATATTATGGGAAGATAATGTGGTGAAGGTATGACCTATTGAGGTTAGTATATATAAATTTAATATTGATGAATGAATAATTTAAATCCCCTAAGTCCAATATTAATTACTTGAGACTATTCAAGAGAGATTTAGAGAAGGTAGAGTGGAAAAAGCATTGAAGCTCAAGAGAGAGAAGAGAAAGACTCCAAGTAAGAGTCAAGAGAGATAAGAGAAGTATTATACAAAGAAATATAGAAAGAGAATAATATCTAATAGAATTTTAAGAGGCAAGTAGGTAATATTATTAAGAGATAGGTCTAAGTAAGGCCTATAAAGTGAAGGAAAAGGGAGAAGATGGATGTAAAAGAAGAAGTGAAAGAGATAAGAAGAGAATTGGGGAAAAGTTTTAAGAAGATAGAGTGTATGGTTAATCTCATGAAGGATAAAGAAAGCCAATGGTTTGGTTGTAATGTGAGGAAGAGAGTGAAGTGGCCAATAGAGATAATCATGAGAGAGAGAAGGCATAAGATGAATGATTTGGAGAAATAAAAGGACAATGAGAACAAAGTACATAGAGGTATGAAGAATGAAGAGTTGTCAAGAGAGAAACATGAAAATAAAATTGAGAAAAGAGTTCTCATTGAAGAGACAATGGAGAGAGACATGATAAGAGAAGAACTTGAGGGAGAAGACAAGAAAAAGAGGATAATTTCCAAGAAAGAGGCATTCAAAAAGACTTGTTGGTCTCTTGTTTATTACTAATATTGCATTTAAGTGTGTATATACATGTGTAAATAGAATGTAGATGAAGGTCAAGGATGATACATTAAATCTTGTGATAAATGGGTCAAGTGAAACACCAATCAAGATTAATGATGATTAAAAAGGAAGAGGAAAATTTGTAGAAGACAACATGATGAATATTGAATATACTTACCATGATAAAGATGATATAAAAGAAGAGTTTCATGATGTTTTGACAATCATTGAAGATGAAATAAGAGAGGAATCACACAAGGAATACATGAATAGAAATCACGAAGACATGAGAGAGGAAATGACCATGAAACATTACATTAATGAGGTAAATGAATTCTTAGGATTTGAATTTTATTGCACATATGAGAAGAAAGATGGAAATATATAGGTTATCAAAGTGAAGAGAAAATTACAACCCTCAAAGAGAGTACAAGAACATAGATATATAGTGCCTAAGTGGATCAAGTCATAAATTGATGAGATGGAAAAGGTAAACCTCAATAAAGAGGCCATTCAAGCCAATAATTCAAGTGGAAGACAAGAGAAATCAAGGAAAAAAGGAATAAAGGGCATGTTACATCAAGTTAACATGATAGGTGATCAAACAAAGAACCATGAATAAGGTGAGACAAGAATAAAATCTTAGCCCAAGAATGAGAAAGGTAAAAAATGGTAAATGAAGATCATTTAAAGGGTATATAAAGATAATCTTTCATGTGAAATCCAAGAAAACATAAAGAAAGAGGAAAGTTTCAAACTCAAAAATCAAGAATACATGGTGTAAGTAAACAAAGAAAAAGGGGTGAAGATGTAGATGAGTATCCAAATGAAGATGTAAGATGAAGAGTGTGAATGGAGAACAAGTAAATGGAAAGGTAAGACTGCCATTTATGATAAGTATGATGATGAACTCTTTGAAACAATGAATGAAGTTATGGAAAATAAACATAAGGCATGGAAAATAATGTCAATGAGCACCAATGGACATCTAGGTGAATGTTCCAATACAAATAATGATGGAGCATTGATTGAGAATGATTTTTTTTTGAATAATTAAGAATAAATGACTACACATGTTGATATAAAATATAATTCTAAAGAAGATGAAGGATAACAAGGTCATAATTTTGATAAAGATTATCAAGAGATATATGCTCTCACTTTGAAAGATGAATTAGAGATGCTATAGAAGTTATTTATTCCATTAAAAACCTTGTACGTAGGTGAAAATAAGCATGAGAATATCATGAATGATCTCAAAAAAATACAAATAAATAAATTTTAAATGGCATAGGTGCTAAAACTTATGAAAATACTAACACAACTTTTGAACAAGAAATATCAATCATGGATGATATGGATATATAGGTATGGAGCAACAAGAAGAGGTTTTACCTCATAGAAAATGAGGAATAGAGGGGTTGAACAACAAAATATCATCATCAAGCATGGAAAATACAAAAAAGTGAATCCAAGGTAAGGTGAGAATATGACTAGCTTGCATGATGATATTGCAATAGAGTTGGATGAACCAAGGAATGAGGAAGGTATTAGAACCAATTTCTAATAATCATGTCCAAAATTCAAGATGGTTGAAGAGGATAAACATATGGATATGGAAATAAATTCAACTGATAGAATACTCAAAACAAGCATTCAAGATGGAGCTAGTGAAGAGGCAATTTGGCCTCATGACACTCATAAAATGCATACATAGGATGTTATTTATAAAAGTGTAACTAAAGAGAATAATGAATAAGATTATGAGAAATATTAATTAAATAAAAATAAAATATAATCATGGATAATTGTATCTAATAAATAATCAAGGAGAAAAAATGGAAGAAAAAATAAAGGAATGAAATAATGAATACTAAGGAAGATAGAAATTGAGAAATTTGGACCTGTGAAAAATAAAAAGGAAGTCAAAAAAGAGAAAAATGAATAAAACTTGGAAGAAGAAAAAAAAATAATGTTGTGTTGGCATTCAATATTCTCCTCCTGAGGAGTATTATGTAGGAGCATATATAAAACAAAAATCATTTTAATTATTGAAGTGACATATGCTTGTAAGGAATCTTGATTGGTCATTTGAAGTACTTTAAATTCTTTAGGAGTCATTTATTTGAGTGTTTTATGTCCTATTGGTGTTTTCTACCAAAATTCTTCTTTTGAATATTTGAAATTGTAAAGGACCTAGTGAGGGTTGTAATTGGTGTTTTCAAGAAGAGTAAAGGATGTCAAATGAATAGGTAAGGATGTTGTGTTAGCATTCAATATTCTCCCTCGTAGGGAGTATGATGTAGGAGCATCTATAAAATAAACATAATTTTATTTTTTGGAGTGACATATGATTTTTAGGGGTCTCTTTTGGTCCTTTTAAGTACCTTGGAGTCTTTAGGAGTAATTATTTTGATTGTTTGAGGTCTTATTGGTGTTTCCCACCAAAAGTGATATTTTAAATATTTGAAATTGTAAAGGACCTAATGAGGGTTGTATTTGGTGTTTTAAATAATATTAAAGTGTTTCAAATGAATATTTAAGGTCATAGGATAAATACTGAGTCATAGGGAGTGTGTTTTGAATGTATTGGAGTTTTCCCTCCAAAAGTGAAAGTTTGATAAGGACCATGGGCATAGTATAAAGTGAGTAGGTGAGAGAATGTTTTAAAAGGGTCCAATAGGTCATGAAAAGAGTGTTTTAATAAATATTACACCTAATTAATTATATGTGATGAAAATAAAAAATCATTTTTAAGTGTAACTACCACTCCTACATTGAGTTGGCCATGTAAGAAAGCTTTGCATAAAAGTTACAAGATAGTAGGAAATATGGCATGATGAAATAAAAATAAGTTATAATTTAGGATGAGATATTTGTTAGATTAGGAAGAAGAGATATAGAGAGATATAAAAATGTGAGAGGATAAGAAAAAAATAAATAAGAATGTACACTCTCCAAGAAGATGATAGAGTTCATGAAAGGATTACATATGTAATTATTGATGGTTCATGTTAATAAATAAGATATTTATGTATGTTTACTCTCCTTTAAAATTTATATGGGGATTTTATTATTATATGTTTCCTTTAAAATCCATTGAGGATATGAACATATCACTCTTTTTGTTAGTTATATTCTGAGTAAGAGACTATAGGTTACACTTAAGAAAGAGAAGGATTTAAAGGAGTTGATAATCATTAGTGTAATAAAGAATATGGTTTAATAATATAAAGGTATATAAAAATAATAATAAGTTTAATATTATCAATTTATTTATTTCAAAAATAAAGGACCTAAAATAAAATCTCTTGGAGATGTAAACCCTATTGTAGACTATGATAGTTAAATACTATGGTATCTTTATGTTTCTATAAGTTTTTATACCAAAAAGATAATTGTGATGCTTTATATGGTCTAAATATAAATAATTTTCTTTATGTAAATATAGATAATTAGTTTTTAATGTAAATAAATTGAAAAATATTCAACATAGAGTCAATTTGAAAGTTGAACCCTGTTTGCACAATTAGTACCCTTGTTTTGCTTAGTCAATTGCCAAGAAAGGAGTATATTTTTGAGAAAGTGATTGGTTATTGAGTTTTTTGAGTCTTAGTATGAATTAAGGAGAAAATTTATTTACAAATATCCCTTTTAAATTTTATTAACTTCATATAAAGTGAAAGAGATCATTAAAACCATTACACCATCCTCCAAGAGAACACATAGCTTTGTGTTTTACTTATTATAAGCCATAATAGCATTAGTTAAGTATCACTATCCATTTAGAACAGTTAATATTTTTAATATATACCTTTTAAAGTATTATAATATTTTAAAGTTATTAAAAACCAAAAATATGTCATTTTAACCTCTCTTGGCCATACATAGGCCTACATAGTCCACTAGCTAGGGTTTAGAATGAAAACCCCAATAACTTTGGTTCTAACCATATGAAAATGATAAAAAATTATAAACATATGTATTTTGACATGAGGAATATTATTAAATATGTTTTTACATTGTATAATATGGTTTGGTATGAATTTTAAGTCTGAACAAGTGTAGGAATGGTTAGAAGGCCTAATTGGCAAGACAATTACAATAGAAAGGGTATCTACATATAGAGTTAGATTATGAAACTTATTGGGAAGAAATAATTATGATATATGGTGATAAAATATGGGATTATATATTTTTGAGGACTTACATAACATTCCAAATAAGAATATTTGTGTAAAAAAAGCTATAAGGAAGTAGTCTCATTAAAGAGTTTGAAGTGGTAAGTCAATGTTGGAGAGTGAGTGAGAGGCTAAAAGGGGTTGAGGCAAGTAATTTATGACCAGGGTAGTTCATCCATGATGGAAGGTTATTTTCATGAGATCTAAAACAATATTTGAGGTTTTTGAGCCTTAAAGGGCTAATAACCTAATGAAGCTAGTGAGTGAGTGAAATGAAAAGAGATTGGAAAATTAATTAAATGAGATGAGTGGATGAATGAGTTACTTATGGAGGTTCTAAGAATAGTGAGAAATTATGCAAAGGTTCCTCTTAAATAGGGTCAATAAATAGTATGCTATCAAACCTAGTGAACATTGAAGTTTAAGATAAGAGTAAGACATTTAAAAGTTGAGATCAATGCTAAAGATTAGATAAAGGGTTTGTGAAATTATGCTCTTCTCATAACTCTTTGCATCACTAATCCATTTCAACCCTCTCTTATATCATTTTCTTCCCCTAGACCTTTTGTAGTCATTCCTTTGTTTTCACCTTCAATGGTGAGATTGGAGGAGTTTTAGGATTTATCTTGTAATTAATTGGTGGCTTAGTAGTAATGGGGGGCATGTATTATATAAGGTGGAGTGGGAGATGAGGGTATTAAAATGGTAGTAAGTGGTAATGAAGTGGGAGTGGCATTGATCATTAGGATAAATATGAGAGGTGGAGATGGTTTCCTAGGAGATTAGGGTAAGTCTATTGGTGATGATGTTAAAATAGGTGGTGACAAATGAGGAGAAACAATAGGACCCTGAGAAAGGAAATAACAAACACTTACTTATTACACTATAGTTAGTAGAGGTATAGGTAACATAGGGAATAACATCGCTATTCCACTAAGACTTCTAGATCCATATATGCTTTTTGTATGTTGAGTATAGGTAACAACAATTGAATGTGGAAGAGAATTTTATTCAAACTTATCTCTATATTTAAAATTTACTTCCCCATATAGGCCAACTTTTTCCTACATGTTTACTTTTTTCTGAGAAGGGGGACTGTGAATAGGTGTATAAACCCATTATTCTCTTTTGATACTCTTGGCATATTCCTCAATAATTATAGGATCATATTAGATACATTGGGATACAATCATTGAAATATTTACTTTGTGCATCCTTTTAACAACTTTAGTATCATCCTCAACATTCATGAATATAATATCATGACTATAATATTGGTGTTCATAATTGATTCTTAACTTATTATTATATTTATTTATGTTCCCCCTGGCATTCTTTCTAGGATACCAATGTCTAAATGGTTACCATTTCAATCCATAATGTATCATAATTTTACCCATGGATTGAAGGTGTTCCCACCTTGTATATTACATTTGACCAATGATGAGATGGGTTGGGTGTAGCTGATTACTTAGCATTTTGTATCTAAACATCCAAACTATCAAATAATTAAGTGGTAATTTATTTCTAAACCATTTTGTCAAGAATGTTTCATGGTAAATACATTGGGTGTACATTGGTGCCTTCTATCCTAATTATGGTACACTTAGGATAGAACCAATAATCACCCATTTTTCAAATAGTTATCTTTATGGGATATGATATTCTAGGAATATTCTTCCCATAGATAACATGGTACACCATAATGTAAAATATCTTTGTCAATCTTTGTGTTTTATTCCTAAATTTTTTAACATGGAGGACATTGAACTAGTCACAAATCCTATTCTTTGGATATTTTATAGTTGGTTTCTAGTTCTCCTCATAGGTTTAATGTACTATTTTAGATATAGAATCTAACAACTAAGAGATCATGTAGAATTTTTCATATGGTAAGATTCTTGGATTGATGATTTGATGAATCAAATTGAAGATAAATATCTCCCCTATGGTAATTATTTGTTAGAAGTCAGGATGATATCTAGTCAAAAAACCCATTTCTCATTGATATAATAAATTCTTGGGAAGCCATATATTATACTTAATAATGATATATAAATCTTTATCCTTGGTATAAATGTGACTATGGGAACATAAAAATTAGGGCCTTTAATTACAAATTTACTTTGGTTTCTAGCCCATTGTTATAATTTTATATGGATATTGTTTACAAGTAGCCATGAACTGACCATACCCTACTTATATGATATATCCATAAAAGGGAGACTATAATACTCTTTGAAATAATTTACACTTATGTAGGATAAAAGAGTATTACTAAGTCAGATATGTATTTTTATAGATATTTTTCCATTTAAAAATAAATCATACAATAAATCAATGAAGGGATTTATCTTTGGCTTAGTTGTAGCATTGTGTAGGCTGATTGCCTTTATTTCCATAAGGTCATCTCTATATTTTTGTGTGAAAATATAAAGATGGTCTTCCACCCTATATGGTTATATAGCATCTAATTCCTCCCAAATTTTTAAATAGTTTTTGAAATCATGATTGAGCGATGCTGAGTCAAACATCGTATCTGTATATTTGATTAGCCTAAAAATTTAATATGCATAAGGAGTATGAGATGATGAGCCCATTGAAACTTAGGTATGAATATGTCTATTCTTAAAAAAAAATTAATCTATTGGTTGTTTTAGATCTTGAATTTTTAATAATCTCTTGGTCATCATAGAGATCAAATTCATCATTTACACTTGGTATCTAGGAGGTAAT